>PVKA01000771.1:141894-176746 GCA_004027165.1 Ctenomys sociabilis | reverse complement strand
AATAAATTTTATTATCAAAGCTTTATAAAAATAAACTAAGAAGTCATGACATTTTATGTCTGAATATGTTTGGTAAGCAACTTTAATAGTTATATTTACTAAATAGCCAAAGATACTTGAAAGACAATGTTATGAATACACACAAAAACTAGTGTTCTTGCAGATATATGTATAATTATATCCACATAACAAGGAATTTGAGATTGTGACAAAGCCCTCCTTTAATCTTTCTGTAAAAATAGTCTATTATCAAACATATATTATTATTTTTCTTTTTCATATTTTATGAATTTGCTTAAATATTTCTTTATTTTATGGTATTGTTTTATCCCCTACCTATAATCAACTCAGTGGCTTTCACACTGAGCTATATTCTCATGCCTTTTTTTTTTCAATAATTATTTTTTTGACGTGTGATTTTCCTAAGTAATTAACTTGAAAATTCTAGTCTCAAATTTGCAAATTCCTAGCCTGGATGTGGTGCTGTGGGCCTGTACTGCCAGCTTGGGAAGCTATAAACAGGAGGATCACTCCAAGTCCAGTCTAGTAGTGAGACCCTGAACACCCTGTAGGCACTTCCCTAAAACACTAAATAAATAAATAAATAAATAAATAGAAATCAAATTGGCAAATTCCTGACCACACCTCCTAGAGTTCTAAGATTACAGGGAGCAATTATTATGTGATAAGTACACATATTATAGAAACTTTGAATTATTCCTCCTGTGAGAGAAAAAACAAATGCCCAGTAAAGAGTGAGTTCCTAAGTTCTAGGCATGAAATCATAAGCTAAATGAAACAATAAGGAGGTGAAAGAAGTATAAAAATATTTAAAGACAAAAACTAGACAACATAGTCTTTTTTTTAAGCCATAGTTAACTAATATCTGTCGAGTTACATAAATACACCTGGAGTTATCTCAGAAAACCACAATGACGCTCATCTCACCTTCACAGATCACTTATTTTTGTGTTTCTATGGTCATTAGAAACTTGTGCTTGCCAGAAGTGCTTATTCTACTGAGCCATCTCCCTGGCCCCCTATTTGTTCTTTTAAAGCAAAAACAAGACTGTCTTCCTCTGGATTGCCCTTATATCTTAAAGTGCTTTGCATCTTGTGCTATCCAGCTCTCTTACCTATGATACTACACTTCTGTCCTTCCCCATGGATTTATAATAAAGTTCCTCTTGACTTTCAGGCTTTTATCTAACTTTGATATAGGACTTGTCCCAGGATGTGGTGGTTTTCGGACTATGATCTATAGAAGCTCAGTGAGCCCTTTGATTCAGAGAACCTCTGGTCTCCAGGGTTTTGATTTAACAACATATTGTATTGAGGATGAGAATAGTTTGTTCTTCCCGTGTTTTTCCAATCAAGACCCAATTTGTATATAAGTACACACATATACAATATGTGTATACTTATATGGAACAAATAGAATCACAAGGGTCTCCTACATCAGAAAATCTTTCAGAAATTCATATGACACAGTCTTAGTTCTCTCTTGAGCTGCAAGAATGACAACTGAAATATTTACCTTCCCCCAAACATTCTCCATTTGACATTCATTAGGGTCACACAACACCAAAATGTTTCTGATCCTGCCTGCTAGTACAGGATTTACCACAGCTAATAGTACAAAGAAGAAAATGTCTTTCTTGATGTAGAATTTGCTGGATCCTCCCAAAGAGCCAGGGCTAGAAGTTGCTCTAGCATAACACAACATTAGAGTACAGAGCAGACCTCTCTGCCTTACTCAGACTTTTTTATTGAGAAGGTGATATTTTTTATATGAATTCTCCAGGATGACATGTACAAAAATGCTTTTAAAATTTTAGGAACCCTTTGCATTTCTAATATAGCAAACAGATACAGACAGTCCTTGTTCAATGACCAAGTTCCATCCAGCCCATAGTTCTTTTTTTTTGTGACCACCCAGCCCAGCCTGTAGGCTGGCATGGCATGTGGTGCTGGGAATTGAACATGGTCCCTGCAGTTGCCTCAGCTTGCCTAAGCAGGCACTTTAGACCTCTGAACTATCTCACCAGCCCCAGCCATAGCGGTAGCTAAAAAAAAAATACTGTGAACAAAGAAATGGCCAAAGGAAGCTCTAACTTGATGACTTTGCTTTTGTTTGTATAACTCTTAGATACAATACTCTAATGCAGTATAGAACATAAAACTACAGTACTGTAATGTGCAGTACAGTCAATAAAAACATCACTGCTATACTGTGGAAGTTACCAAAGGCCACACTGCTGCTCATGTTCCCGCATGACAGTCTGAGAGTGTTGTGAGTCCACACAGCAAGGCCCAAGTTTAAACAGTACACCTCGGTCCTTAACTCCTGTGTGAAACAGTCAAGCCACTTTGTAGGAACAGCTCTTTCAGAGCCTATGAAGTTTTCATTAAAATGTATTTATTTTTAAAATTTTATTTATTTATTTTCTGATAGAGGGTCTCGTGAGGCAGTTAAGACTTGTAATGATCCTCCTGCCTCAGCACGGGGACTACTGGCCTGTGTCACCACACCCAGTTTTGGTGGCCAGAATGGCATGTAGTACCAGCAATCTAACCCTTGTCCTTGTGCTCCCCACGCGGGTGCTTAGACCACTGAGCTATCTCCCCAGCCCTGTGTACTAAAGTATTAAAAAAAAAAGAAAAGCACTCTCACTATGAAAGTTCTTTGTGGGTCACTTCTTCAAGAACTTTTAGCCTACTGGCATTTAACAATGAAAGTTCCTATTGTGAGAAATCAAAGACCACCTAAAACTGGATTGTAGTGAGTGGGGTGCAGAAGCTCAGGTTCAGCAACTTAGTTTCTATTTTGATACACCTTGACAGCCTGCTGATACAGCAAGATGTGAATTATGACTTTGGTAGGTTCTCATTAAAACTTCTTTTCTCTCTGAGTCCAGCAAAGCCTCTGAGTCAACACAATATCCCACATTTTAACATTTTAAAAGGCCAACGTTGGGTTTAAATGCTAGAATAGCAAAACAATTTTTAGACATGTGTACTTGACTGATACTATACACTCTTATTTCATTTATGTTAGAAAGATAATTTAGACTGATCTGTACTTCATGATTAAACTATGGAAATAATATTAATATTGATACAATTAAGTTATCTTTAAATAAAATGAGTTCATTCAGCAATCAGTTCTAAGTATCTAGAATGTAATCGTATTAGAACATATTTATTTTGTTTCCTGCTACATTCTTTGAAAAACTACTTTGATAATATGCTGACCCCACTATATAACAAATATATAATGCCCCAATACAGTGGTTTAAAAGAGACAGAAGATATATTTACATTAAAAATGTTTAGCCACTGGTTAATCACAGAATAATCAGTTTTCAAGTATTCCCTAAATTTAATGTGAATTTACATGCGATCTACTTAAATGGTTTTCTAGAATGAAAACATCAAAGCTCTAAAAATATAGAGCTGTTGTATAACTTCTTTTTCTTTACTAAGAAAGTTGCCTTTGAAAATTTTGAAATTCATTATTAATGGGTCCTCACTTGGTTCATTTCCTACCTTATTTCTTTCTATTCCCTTAAATATGTAATGAAGTAAAAGATACTAACTTTGTGATATGAAAATAGCCATACTGATCACTGTGATCACTGTATATAACCTGTGTGTGTGTGTATAATATATATATATATATATATATATATATATATATATATATATATATATATACTGGTTAGGTACAGATTTACTGTCTTATAATTATGATAATATTGCAAATTATCAAGAATAATAGTTCATAGAATATATTTCAATTTTTACTTTAAAGTCCCAAAGAATGGACACTCAATCTTCAAATGCTGATGTAAGTACACCACTCTGAAACACACTTCTCAGCTAATGCATATTTCCACATGGTTATGCAGAGGTGCATCACACACTGAGGTTAAAAACAAAGAGGGAGTGGGTTGTTCTGCTTTTGTTTAAAAAAAAAAAAGGTAAAAATCCATCTAGTGAAGAATGAATGTAGCTATAAACCTGTCTGCTTTATATCTCCCAACCTGCCTTGCAAAGCTGTTTTGTGGGAAAAAGGAGCAGTTGGAGCTCTGGCTCCTAGTGTTGCCATAGATGGTTTGCTGATGGTTGTTAGGGATGAAATCTTATCTGCTAATGTGTTACCCTTTCTCTGTTACTTTTTAATATACCTTTCCATGACTTAAACTGTCTTCCTTGCATGCGCAGGAACCTCAAACCACCACTTCTTTGTGAAAATTGCAATTAAGTTCCAAGGGTGGGGTCCTTCTTTTCAGGTTTACGCTTTATGTAGGACTGCAATGTTTCTGTGTGGGAGTCACTTATATATGTTTTATTTTTAGTCTTTCTATTGCCAGCTCTATAGGTTTGCGTTATTATACCTTCAGAAGTGAAAGAGAAAATTTAAAATTTCTTTATAATTTTTATACAAGCACATAAAAATGCTATTTGTTGATAGATAATAATTAAGTTTAAGACATGCTACCACCAGATATGACAACTTGACATTTGAGAAAGCCAAAGCAGGAGAAAGAAGAAGGCCATTCTTAACATTCCCTTGTCCTCTGTCCCCTGACAGGACCTAAAATACACTAATATCACTGTGAGACTGCTTTCTTTTTCTCCAGTAGCAGGCCATAAAACTGATTCAAGAAATTTCCTCCCAATATCAGGTAAAAATCAACATTTTTATCACTGACAGAACAAAGAGAAAAATTAGAACAAACAGACCTTGGGGAATTCTCCACAGTTATGAACACTTGATAGCAACTCCTGACCAGGGTCCACTTTTCACCAACACATGAAAATATGCAGGACTGTCCAGGGTGTTTTCTGTTTTGTTTTATGTTTTAGTTTTGGTACTTAATTTTCTGACAAAGTTATCATGTCATGAAAACTTAAATAAATGTGTTTGCCTTTATCTTTTTGTTATAGGTGTGCAAAAGACGTCTTTTCTTCTACAGTACATGTGTGGAATATGACAATTGAACACCTACCCTATTGTAGATATGTGAGAAAGATTTTATGTTCAGATAGGACCAAAACCATGTTGTGTAGGGTGAGAGGCTGATCCAGAGATTTACCCCACATTCACTGGAATATCCTACATGCAGAGTGGGATAATAGTGGTATAGTCAATGTTTACTCTTACAGGAAAATTACAGGGGCATCAATTTTTATTTGTTTATTTGATTCAGGGTCTTGCTACACAGTTCAAACTCATAGTGTTCCTCCAGTGTCATCCTCCCCCACATTGAGACTTCAAGAGTGCACCACCACACCTGATTCTGCGGTTGGCATGGCACGCAGGGTTTCAGGGACTGGCCATGGCATGTAGTACCTGGGATTACACTTATAAAGCAGGTACATAAGCTGCCAAGCTATCTTCCCAGCCTAGGGAGAACAATTTTTAAGTTTCAAAGGGAAGACTTTAAAATGGTTGGCATCTTCAGTAGCACTGAATGAAAATATGCCATGTAAGTGAAAACTAAAATCACCAAGAAGAAAAATCTAAAAGGAAAAGAGCTCCAGTTGTATATATCAGTGCAACTTTTAAGCAGTTCTCAGTATAGTTTTCAAGACTCCTCAAGTAGCACCAAAGATACCATTTTGTTCAAAAGATGCATAATTTTGAATGAAAAACACACTAGCTTTGTTATAAAAGAAGGTAGGGACAAGAATGTGGTCATAATGTAAGGTCTTCCCCAAACCCACTGTTATGGTTTGTGCCTATTTGTTCTCCAAAGCCTCATGTAGTCATTGGGGTAGGCTTTTGGAGGTTGTGAGTAATTCATGATCCAGTGCTGGGATTATGGGTGTGAGAGCTACAACCTGTCCTGGGGCAGATAGCCTGGTTATAGTATAAGGAAGGGGGAGAGGTTCACTCTCTGCCTCTGTTGCTGTCATTGCTGCCACCATTCTTTCCATTCTCTCTTGCTGATTTGCTGTTTTCCACCATCATACACTGTTACCCTCTGCCATGTGCCAGTCAGCCTTGGAACCATCTGAGTATGGACTGAAACCTCCACAAACTGTGAGCTAATAAACATTTCTCTCCTTAATTTTGGGTGTCAGATATTTGGTCCCAGTAATGAGAGGAAAGCAATCAAGGCAACCAGAAATTTAAAATGTAGCTTTTGAATAACTATCCAGTGTATGAAGTAGAGCTAACAGGGTCTATGAATAATAATGAGCTATGGAAGTATAACTCTTTCTGTACTAGACATACAATCACTTCTTGCAATTCACTTCTAGTGAATTCTAGCTGAAAATCATGTGATAACAAACAGAAGCAAGGGCAGAGTAATTCACAATCTCAGGCATGCTAACTAGAGCTTTCATTTAACTTTGTATGAATGGAAAATTCATTGATGTAATCACAACTAAGGTTCTCCATCTATCATCACAGGGAGACTCCACAGAATAGACATACTGGGGAGATCTGGGGTCCTTATGATAAGGATAATAAATGATTTCAGGTTTCAATCTCTAAATTTTATTGTGGCATGCAAAAGGGAAAATATTTTGTGCTTCTGTCTCTGTCTATTCTTTTTGAGTTTGTGTTTTTAACCAAATGTGGTGTATTATTTCCTGTAACAAATTGAGTACAGAATGAACTTACATGTAAATTAGTGTCATTTGTTCTGCCATATTCCTATAGTGTTCCAGGTTTAAATCTGGAGATTTAGCCAGCTTTTTAGAAAAAGCTTTGTTCATGAAACATGCATAGTGACACTTAGATAAATTTTATGTGTTAAATTTCACATTTGGAAAGTTACTGGAGTTGTTATTTATTTCTATAGCTGTTCATTCATAATCTATATTTACCTAATGTATTATCCACATTGATGCCTTTGATTGTGAAACACATATGTAAATGTTTCAGAAAACATCTCAATTCATTTTCTTTTACTTCTAATATGAAACTGCTTCACTCTGCCAGACTGAATAGCTCTATGCTGAACAAAACAGCTTTATGTTTAAATAGATTATAATATGTGCATTATCAAAATGCTTGTTTTTTTTTAATAACTAGAAATGATGTTATAAAGAAATAAAAATAAAATAAAGCAGTAATGATACTGAAAGGATATTCTAATTCCAAGTTAATAATTTTCCCAATTAAATTATTGTATATATTATTTAACATAAGGAATAGATTTTATATAAAATCTAAAAGAAATTTCCAAAATCAAATAACTGGCTTACATGGGAAAATTGTACTTTCCTTATATCATTTTCTTATATGTTTGAAAGGAAATTTTATTCACTCAATAACATAAAAGTTCAACTAGTTCAAGCACTAGCATTATGGAACTATTTATCTAAATTGAGAAGTTCTTTTTAATATGAAAGTGCAGAAGTTGCAATAATTTGTTAACTCTTGTTTATTAATGCTGCATATTCTATGAAGTTGTTAAAATATTAAGATGAAATTTTATCTGAAAATGTAAATATTGCATACATTATTTATGTGCTTTTTATAACTACTATAGGAGAAATAGTGGTACATAACTATTGAAGACATTTTCATGTAATTTATTTTATAACATACTTAATTTTTGAAACTTATTACTATATTTTAAGTGATAAAATTAATTCCCTATTTCTACTTTCAACCATAATGTTCTATAATTTTCATATACAACCTCAACTCTTCTGGGGAAATAAAAAAGGGAAGCACATAAACATCCAGCTGGGTGAGTTCAAGCTGGAATTTGTAATATGATTTGTCCACACTAATTCATTCAAGAATCAGAGCTGGAGAATAGCTAAAAGTAATATTTTTAGCTTTAGTAATGTATTAAAATAAGACCGATACCAAGACCAATTTCTAAAATTTCTCATAGTTGATTATATAACCATTCCACATATCAGAAGATATATTCCTTTTCCTAACAAGTACAGAATTCTTCTGCCTACTATGATATGTTGAGGTTTAATTATGTTAAGTATTGATTATGTTAAGTATTAGTATTACCTGAATATTTAGTAAGTCTAGTTAGTTAGTAAGTATTGATTATGTTAAGTATTAGTATTACCTGGATATTTAGTAAATCTAGTTAGTTAGTAAGTGTTAGTACATATTTGTGATTTAAATTAATTACTTTACTTTAAAATCTTGGGCCAAATATGCTTTATTTTTCATTAAAATTATGGGATCCCAATTCATGTTTGTTAACACTGATTCTCTGGTAGTCTCTTAAATACTGCTGACATTTATTGCAATTCTGAGACAAACTTGAAGGCTTTTGAAACTGATGGTTTATATGTAGCAAAAGACTAATACCTCTTACAACATTTTCGCTACTTTCACAAATTCAGTATCTAATTAATTAAAAAATATTTGTAATAAGCCATTTACCTGGGAATGCTATGATCTTTTTGGACTACCGTAGTTTTCTTTTCTTTCTTTCTTTCTTTTTTTTTTTTTTTTTTTTTTTTTTTTTTTTTTTTTTTTTTTTTGCATTTTATGCTAGGGCCTACTGAGTGTTCAGGGTCTAACTACTAGTTTAGTTTTATGGCTTTTCTCCTGTTTACTGCCTCCCAAGAACTGGGATTACAAGCATGTGCCACCATGCCCAGACTTTTTAAAAAAATTTATCATATTTATTTTTTATTAATTTCATTGAGAAACAAATAACAATGAGACAGTTTCAAAACCAATTAGTATGACAGTTTCAATAATACATTGCATATTGTTGTTTTCCTGGTAGTTATTTATAGTAAAAGATTATCCTGTCCAAACACTATTAGTACAAATCTTTCTTCTCAATGAAAAAGTCCAGAAGGATTTTTTTTCTCTTTATTTTATTGATTGATTGATTGATTGATTGATTGATTGGCTGGCTCAGGATGCCTCAAGGGCAGGTCTGGAAAGGCATGAGGATCTGGGTATCGAACCATGACACCCTGAGCCTGACTGCTTTGCTTAAGCAGGCATTTAAACAACTGAGCACTACCGCTCCAAAAAGTCTTGAAATTTTTTATAAAATAAGTTAATTACCACATTTAAGCCAAAGGCACAAAAAGAAACAATGAAATTGTTGGTATTCGTTTATGTTTGAACACTTACTCATTTCTCCATGAAGTCTTAAATTGAAGATATCAATTCAAAATAAAATATTGCAGTGAATATATTTCGTATGCTCAAAGTCATAACTATATTGTTTGTGTCCTCTTTCCATGATTTGACAACTCGAGGATATTCTAATTTAAGGTTGATTTTCATGGTTATTGATTTATTTGTTACAAATATCAAATATTCAGTGTATTTCAACCTCTATTTAGATGTTTATTAGCGAGAAATAGAAAAAATGAAATTAAACAAATGGGGGGATCAATTTTTTCATCGGGCTTATTTCTATTGATTAAATACCTTTTAGTGTTATGAACAGTGAAATGCAAACATGGTATCTTGAAGTTTGTCTCATGTAATAAAGTTTTATAAATTCCAATTAAAGTTTTCTAAATATTTTAAGTGATGAGAATTATTATATCATAATATCAGGCTCTTTTTAATATTAAATGAGTTTGCATGTTAATGTATTTCCACTATAGGAATACATGTGGAGGATATTTTTTATCTCAAAACTCTTACTGCCCAAAAGTATTATCAAGATGATGAGCTAATTATGTATATATATAATCTACTTTGACAAGTGATATAGAAATAAAGAGGATAAGTGAAAGTTCTAGAATACTCCTTGTTTGAATAAATATTTAAAAATAAAACAAATGTTAGTCATTTTTCAATTTTGAAAATCATCATTAGGAATTTATGCATAACAATCAGTGTAAATTAAAAGAATAATGCAATATTGAAATTTTTTTTGGTAGAACCTGGGATTGAACTAAGACCCTTGAGCTTGCCAGGGAAATTATAATCCTACTGAGTATCTCTCCAGCCCTAATATTGAAAATTTCTTGGCAGCCCCATACCCAGTGCTGCTTGGCCTGTGAGTGAGGGCTCCAGGCCCTTCACAACAGAGGAACTTTTTCCAGCAATCCCCAGTTGCACACCGTGGCCCCAGACCCAGCCAGCTTGGCCGGCTGTGGACCAACCAAAGCCCAGGCCCTCTGACCTAGACAGCAACCTGCCTGAGACACAAGGGCCAACTCCGGATCCCCGTCCCAAAGCCAGCAAAGACAGTGGGAATTTTCACTACTTCCTGCTCCTCTGACCAGGGAAACAACAGAGGATAACCACAGGAGCTGTAGCAAAAAGGAACTGAACACAACAGCTAGATCCGGGCAGGCATAACTGGATAATCTCAAACTTAATAGACTGTTACCCAGATCTCATTAAACACTAAGGTTATAGCTGCACCAAAGCTCTATACCAAAGGTCAGAGGTCAGTGCTATACAAAATGACAAAAACAAGGAGAAAAATGCAATCTCAGGCTTCAAGTCCACCAATAAGTGCAGAGGACACTAGCTCAGCTGAAATGAATGAATTAACAGATACAGAAACAAAGGAACAACAACAAGGTATGGGGAAACTCAGATGAAAATTAATGCCTGAAATAAAAAAAGAAATATTTCAATACATAGCATCTGAAATAAAGAATCAAAACAGAAACATCTGGGAGAAACCCAATGCTCATCCAGAACAAGTGCAGAGAACACCAGGCCAGCTGAAACATATGAATTAACAGCGTCAGAAGAAAAGAAACAACAGCAGAAAGGTCATGAGAAACTCAAAGCAGAAATAATTTCTGAAATCAAAAAAGAATTCTTTCAAATCAGAGCATCTGAAATACAGAAACAAGTCAGGAAATATACAGAGGAAACCAAACTTGGAACAAACTCTGCAGAAAGAGAATTAATAACTACCTCTATAGAAGACATGAATAAAAAATAGAGGAGATCAGAAATATGACAGATTCCTTGAATGAGCAATACAGAAAAGAAATAGGAAGCATGAAGCACAGTTAAACAGATAAAGAAGAACTAAAAATATCCATCATGGATCTACAAAGCCGTTTGAGTGAAAGTGAAGACAGAGTTTCAGAGCTTGAAGATGCTGGTGCAGGAGGTGAAAAAGTGAGAAAGATCTCTTAAAAACAATGAGAATGAAAAAAAAAAAAAAACATAATCCATCACCTGCAAGATGATGCCAGGATGAACAATGTGAGACTAATTGGCATCAATGTGAATGAGTGAGTCAATACAAATGACATAAAAAGAATTTGGGGAGAAGTAATTGCAGAAAACTTCACAAATATGAGGAAACAATCCAACATTCAGTCACTGAAGCATACAGAACACCAAATAACTTCAACCCAAGTAAAAACACACTGAGACATATAATAGTCAAGATCCCAGAAATCCAACACCAGAATGATATATGGGAAGCAGCTAGAGATTAGCAGCAGATCACATTCAAAGGAAAACACATCAGAATTGCAGGTAAACTCTCTACACAAACCATGAAGGCAAGAAGAGCATGGAAACAGTTGTTTAAGTCTTCAATGAAAACAAATACGAGCCCAAACTATTACACACTGCAAAAATCTTTTTCAAGTTTGATATAGAAGTGAAATACTGGGCTGGCAAGATAGCTCAGTGGTCTAGAGCGCCTCTCAGGGACCGCGGTTCGAGCCCCAGCACCACATGCCATGCCAGCCCCTCCCTGCAGGGCCGGCTGAGCTCACCCCCCCCACCCCCGCGAAAAAAGAATCCGTGATGTGTAGCGAGACACTAATAAATAAAGGAATTAAAAAAAAAAAAAAAAGAGAAGTGAAATACTTCCAAGACAAAGAACAACTAAACAATTTCATGATGACAAAGCCATTCCTACTCAGGCTACTGAAAGAGGATCTAGAGAGAGACCACAATGACCAGAACTCCATGAATGAGAATGGAAGGAACTCACTAAAGGCAGGATAGAAAGGAGTAAACAACAGCAGGTCAATGATAAATATAAGTCAACACTTTAATTATAACCATCAATATAAATGGACTCAATTCACCAATTAAGAGATATAGACTGGTACAGTGGGTTAGGAAACAAAATCCAACAATATACTGTATACAAGAAATACACTTAACTCAAAAGGACATTCAGAGGCTGAAAGTCAAAGGATGGAAAACAATACTACATGCCTCATCACCCCCAGAAAAATGCAGGAGTAGCAATTCTGTTCTCAGACAGTCTCAACTTCAAACCAAGAAGGATTAAACAACAGAAAGAAGGCCACTATATATTGGTCAGGGGAAATATTCAAGAGCAAGAGGTAACACTCATAAATAACTATGCCACAAACACTGGAGGACCCAACTATATAAGACAAATCTTAATTGATATGAAAAACCTAATATCTAAGACCACAATCTTAACAGGAGACCTTAACACACCCTTATCTCAAAAAGATAGATCAACCAGACAAGAAATTAGCAAGGAAGTAGGAGAACTGAATCAGAGCTTGGAACAAATGGACATGGAGGACATATACAGGGTGTTCCACCCAACCACAGCTGAATATGTATTTTTATCAGCTGCATATGGGTCATTTTCCAAAATAGGCCACATACTAGTCCAGAGGTCACGCTTAAGTATATGCAAGAAAACAAAATTTATCCCGTGCATATTATGTGACCACAGTGCATAGTGGTTTCACATGAAACTGGAACTCAGTGACAAAAAAAATATCAGAAAAACCCACTCTTCCACCAAGTTGAAAAGGAAAAAGTCCTCCCAAAATCATTTCTGGAGGCAAGTATAATACTCATTCCAAAACCAGGTAACGATGCAACCAAAAAGGAGAACTTCAGGCCAATCTCCCTCATGAACATAGATGCAAAAACACTCAATAAAATCCTAGCAAATAGAATACAGCAAATCATCAAGAAGATCATACACCATGACCAGGTAGGGTTCATCCCATGGATGCAAGGATGGTTCAATATTCAATAATCTATAAATGCAATACACTTTATTAATAGACTGAAAACTAAAATCCACATGATCATCTCAATTGAGGCAGAGAAAGGTTTTGAAAAAGTCTAAAACTCATGTTCAAAGCCCTATATAAAAGTGGAATAGATGAACTCTACCTTTACTTGATAAAGCCATCTATGACAACGCAAAAGTTAATATAAACCTAAACGGGGAAAAACTGAAATCTTTTACTCTTAAATCAGGTACAAGACAAGGATATCCTCTATCACCCCTGTTATTGAACTTAGTCTTGGAATCATTAGCAACAGCCATTAGAAAACAGGGAGAAATAAAAAGAATGAGAATATGTAAAGAAGTTAATTATCACTATTTGCAGACGACATGATAGCTTACTTCGAAGACCCCAAAAATTCCAACAAGAAACTACTAGAACTGATGCAGAAATTCAGTGGCATAGCAGGATATAAAGTCAGTATTCAAAAGTCAATAGAATTCCTCTACACAGATAACAAGCACAATGAAAGGGAAACAAAAGAAACAATACCTTTTACAATAGCACTGCAGAAAATGAAATACCTTGGAATTCACTTAACCAAGGAAGTCAAAGATCTTTTCACGGAAAATTACAACACCCTAAGAAAAGAGATTATAGAGGATTTCAGAAAATGGGAAGATATTCCATGCTCCTGGATAGAAATAACCAACATCATGAAGGTGACATACTCCCAAAATTTCTGTACAGATTTAATGCAGTCCCTATCAAACTGCCACCAACGTAACTCCCAGACCTGGAGAAATAACTCCTAAAAATTTATTTGGAACCACAAACGACTTAGAATAGGAAAGGCAATATTGGCCAATAAAGACAAGAAAGAGGCGTCACAATTCCTGACTTGAAATTATACCACAAAGTTATGTTTATTAAAATCAACATGATAATGACAATGAAATAGACCTGAGGAACAATGGAATAGATTAGAAGACGTAGAGGCATCTATAAATACACTCAGCCATCTGATCTTCAACAAAGGGGCCAAACATACCTATTGGAAGGAAGATCACCTCTGTAACAAATGCTGCTGGAAAACCAGGCTTTCTACATGCCAAAATTTAAAACTTGACTCAGCTTTATCACTATGCACTGAGCTAACGTCAAAATGGGTTAAAGATCTAAACATTAAAACAGCAACAATCAATCTCCTGGAGAGAAAGTTGGAAGAACTCTTGAAAACATAGGGGTAGGTAAAGAGTTCATGAATAAACATATATTTGCATGAGAAACATGTGAAAGAATCAACAACTGGGATCAACTCCTGTTGAGGAGTTTCTGCATGTCAAAAGAAATCATCAATGAAGTGAAAAGACAACCCACAAATTTTGAAAAAATCCTAACTAATAAGCAATCTGACAAAGGTGTGCTGTCTAGAATATATAGAGAAATAAGATATAACAGGGCCCTCAAATTTGAAGACCTAATCCAGAAATGGGCACCTGAGATGAATGTACACTTCTCAGAGGATCAAATTAAAGAAGGGAATAAATATATGAAAAAATAATCCACATCGCTAGCCATCCATGAAATGCAAATAAAAACAACACTGAGACACCATCTCACTCCAGAAAGAATGGCTATCATGAGGAAATCAACCAACAACAAATGTTCGAGAGGATGTGGGGAAAAAGGAACACTTCTCCACTGCTGGTGGGAATGTAGACTGGTACAACCATTGTGGAGGTCAGTGTGGAGACTCCTCAAAAGAGTAGGATTAGAAATCCCATTCAAGTCAGCTTTTCCCCTAGTGGGAATTTTCCAAAAGGACCTGAAAACATTTTATCATAGTGATATATGTGTACCTATGTTTATGGTAGTACAATTTGTGGTGGCAAATCTTGGAAACAACCAAGATGCCCATCATATGAGGAATGGTTGAAAAAGATGTTGTATTTCTATATAATGGAGTATTACTAAGCTATAAAGAATGATTAAAATGAAGCATTTATATAGGATTGGATGCCAGTTGAACATATACTCATAAGTGTAATAAACCAGACTCACATGTGATAATACCAAAAAGTCTTCCTGGTATATGAAGTCAAAAGAAGAAATATAATTTGAAATGTCCAAAAACAACTAAAAAGAATTGAGTTAGATAGTTAGGGCAAACTGAATGGTATTTGCTCCAGCGTGCTAATCAGTTTTTCTTCTGACTGGTTAACAACCTAAGTTCACAGATCAAAACTGGAGAAATAGAAGAGCTTCAAGGCCAGCCATCATTTTGGCCCTAGCCTTTTAAGGTCAACAAAGTCTTAGGACATAGGAAATCTGTACTATCACATCATGAAACTCAGATGTGCCACAAATTTTCTGATCAAGGAGATTATGCAGCCACAGAAGAAAGAAATCAATGATCTATAGTGTGCCTGGGGAGAGTTACATGGAGAGAAAACTTTCTCTCAGGCTCTCACAGAGAGCAAATTGGTCAAGCATTGGCCGTGACTCATCCACATGGATGATACAAGCAAAGGATACACAGAGTAAGGTAAAGGATTACAACATAAACCTTGAGGGAACTTCACTAACTTCATCAGAAACAAATGGTACATCTTTTGGTATATAGGTCTTCATCTATCTCGATCTTAACCATCCAGCAGATAAGTATACAAATGAGGTATATAATGTGGGGTCTTAATAATATGTTGAACTATAAATGGCTACAGTCAGCAACTTCAGATAATTCAAAATATTGTGGAATGCTGGAGTGTGTTGGATTGTGTCACTGAGTTCAGGCACCTAAATTGGTTTAATGACTATGGAGTGCCCATCTTTGACAGGTACCAAAAAAAAGGGTATACAAAGGAAGAACCATGATGTGTGTGTTTAAACAGTACAGTTAGGATAAATATGCTGTGCTTCTGCATAATTCTATGAGAAGCAAAACTTGCATTAATAATGGTTGGACAAGATATTGTGTTGGCTTCTAGTACTATGGAAAACCACTAGGAAGATAACAAGGTAAAAAGTGTTAATTATTGAATCTGTGATATAATTGAGCTATAAAAAATAAGTATATTGCTACACTTTTAATTCAGTGATTAGAGACATTTGCTATAATAATGTATGTAAGTATAGTATCATGTATGTACCTTGTGTGATACAAAAAGTTTGCAATGTATTAATTTATCAAATCTGTCCTGTTAATTTGCCTTGAATCTGTTTCATTACTATTTGTTCGTCAATAAAACGATATTAAAAAAAGGAAAATTTCTTGCATGTTTTAGAACAAACCACAATCAAGCACTATATAATGATCTTTTTGCTTTCACTGGTCCACATAAAAGTATAATTTGCAGATTTTTAATCATCTAATGATGTCTTAGCCTTTATAGCATCATAGTAAAACTCACTACTTACAGGTTAGTTTATATACTATTGTTTCATTGCTGTAATATCTATAACCTCAGAGGTTATGAATATGTTTTCTTTTCTTTTTGTTTTTCTTTTGGCTGACTCAGACTGCCTTACAGGCTGGTCTGCTGCATCTCATGTGGTGCTGGGGCTCGATCCACAGTCCCTTGCCCCTATTTTGCTCACAAAGGTGCTTTACACAACTGAGCTAATATTCCATCCCCCAAAATTATGAATTTCAATACTGATTTCTAATAACATTTTCCAACAGGGAGAAGCAGATATTGTTGGGGAAAATAGTCATTTCACTGTAGAAGGATATTCAATGTAACAGGGTTAAAATAAAGAAATGCTAATGAATTCAATACTCATGGTGATATGAGTGAGAGACAAAAGGGCAAACTGAAAGAACATTCACTGACCAATCATGAGACAGCTTGAGTCAGGAAGAAAAGAAGTGTCAACTTAGAACTCGTGTTGCTAGGTAAACACCGATGTGTCTATACTGATATAAATACACACCTTTACAAATGAATGAAATTTATAGAAAATGTTCTATACAGTACAATAAGAAATTATTTTTGTAGATATTTTATTATTGTGGGGGTAAGATACATTGACACACCTCTTAATTATGGATGAAATAATGATAATTTCCACCCAAAATACAGTTATTTATTTTGATTTTGTGTACTTTAGGGAAGGGTCTACAGGGTGTTCAGGATCTCACTACTAGATCAGACTCATAGAGACCTACCAGTATACAGTTTCCCAAGAGCTGGGATTACAGGCAGGCATCACCATGCCCAGTTTCAATTGCCAAGTCAGTGTGCCCCAGAGGGGGGCCGGTACTACAGGTCCAGGGATCAAACCCCCAGCCCCTGAGCTGCTTGCAAGTGCTTTAATCCACTGAGCTATTTGGCATTTGGCCGGCCCCAAAATATGCAGTTTTATAAAAGGGAAAATAAACTTAACATAACTAAATAAAAAAAACAGTATATCAAGCAGATGATCCAGGTTTATACGAGGAGAGTTAACATGATGACACATGCTGATAATACGTGTATTTGTGATGCGGTAAGAAGAGCACACTACCTCTGTATTTCTTCCTTAAATATAATACTCATGGTTAAGTAAGAGGCAACAATCAGATGAATCCCTGTTGAAGAACACTATATCAAATCTCTACAACTGCGTTTCCAAAGTCATAAAAGATAATCTAAGAAAATCAAGTCAGGAGAAATACTGTAGAAAAGCATGGCTACACGTGACGTGATGCTCTTGGTGGGAACTTGGAAGAGAAAAAAACTTCATAACAGCCTATGTAGTGAAGGTTAAAGGATAAAATTTAATGTATCATGTTATTTCATTGATTTTGACAAATATTTTATATGAATAAATGTTAGTAATAGAGGTAAACTGTGTGAATATTACAATAATTTCCATAGTATCTTTAAAATGCTTTCATAAATTCAAAACTAATTCAAAATAATATGTGTCTTAAGAATGTTCCAAGGGGTCTGCCCCTCAGCTCAGTTGTTTAAGCGCCTGCTCATGCAAACACAGTCAGGAGCAAGATACTGCTGTTCAATCCACAGCTCTACCTGCCTTACCAGACCTGTCCTTCTGGCAGCTGGAACCATTAAAAAAAAACAAAAACACAGGACAAAAAGAGAAAAAAAAAAAAAAAAAAAAAAAAAAAAAAAAAAAAAAAAAAAAAAAAAAAAAAAAAAAAATCTTTGGGGCCAGGGAGATGGCTCTGTAGAATAAGCACTTGCCTACATTTAATCCCCAGTACTGAAAACCAAAAAAAAAAAAAAAAAGATTGCTCCATCACAGGTACAAAAACAAAATAACATGAAACATTATTGAGTAAGAAAATTTGTATGCCACCTGATGCAGCACAGGACTTAAGGTTGATATTATTATCATGGGACATCAACAGGCCATCAGGGCCGTGGGGATGTGGAGAAGGGTGGGGCTGGAATTGTCCAGTGACCAAGGTGTGCTCTGCCAGCACAATTTGAGCAAAGAAACAAGATCTTCAAAGCATAATATACATATGGTCATTGATTAAGACTCAGGGTCGTGACTACAAACAATTACTATATATCTTCACCACCATAAATTATCTAAAAATGCTATCCAAATAGAATCATACAGCACATGAACATTTGTTTTTTTTTATGGAAAGGCTTCTTTCTTTCACTTTGATTATCACCAATTGTTTGTCGTTAAGGATTAGGGGTAATAAGAATATAAAACACTAGTAGGAAAGAGATTGTCACTGAGAAATTTAATTTGACAGTGATATATACAGGTTATATACACATGCTTATGTTCATAAAGCAATAAGCCAAATTAAATGCAATGTACTACTCAGTAATACGAACACAGAATAACGAATTAAAGCTGTTTTGCATATTATAAAGAGATAATAGAGTGAGAGTTGATAACATATAGCAAACACACTTCATTTAATGTGAGAATTTAGAAGATATTTTGAGAAGTACCTTGATGAGTACTAACTGCGAGATAAGTGGAAATGGTGCGTACACAAATGGGTGTGCACATGGACGCACACACGCACACACAAGCACACACACACACACACACACCCATTCTTAGAAGATTTTTCCTGACAAATAGAAAAATCATAAGGGAATTAAGACAGAGTATGGAGATGTAGAAAAGTTGAGAGAAGGTCAAAGGACAAGTAATATAAAGTAAGAGTGAGAAAGGAAGTTACAGAGTTGAAAAGGTGAGAAGCACCAGTCTTCGGGAAGGTTCAATAAGCCATGGAGTAGCATGTGGGACTACTGGTGTGCTAATTTATTTTCTCAAAGGCTAACAAACTTGGACTACAATATATTTTACAGTATGAAGACATTGCTTAAAGCAGAAATGCCCATTGGACTTAATTTATAAAGCAGTGAAGTGTCGCCAAGCAGTTTTACACCAGTTTATATGAGAGGAAATAGATCTATTTTTATTGCCCAACCCTGTTACAGTGGCAACCATGCTCAGACCTAAAAATTAATCACCAATACCACATATGCCATACATAATCATGCTCATAAATATGAAAGTATGAATATATAAAATGTACAAATAAAAATGCATATGTAATGCAAAAATCCAGTAAATGATGAAAACCTGTGGCTTCGAGGAGGCCAAATGGTCATGGTTGCTAAACCAGAATTGTGTTCCTCAGGTCTGGAACATGAGATAATGCAGGAGGTAGACAGATGGATATGTAAAATTCTAATAGCTATCACTTTCCTTTAATAGATAAGAGAAAAATAAGCCATTACTGGCATTTCAGTGCCTGAATTCTATGGCTATGCCATCATGTTGAAATCAAGCCTTTTGGAAAAAGTAAATAAAATTAAAGGTGATGTTTTAAAAATATGAATTTAATAATACTCGTACTAGAATGTCAGTATGCCAAATTTAGATTTTACATAAAGATGAAGATTTAAATGTATTTTCTAATAAAATACTACAAATATTTGACAAGTCTTTAGTGCAATACATATTCTAGGCAGAAATAGAATTGTTTAAAGACAGATCTTCTCATGCCAAAGCTTCGCCATTTATATAGGCAAAATTCTTCTTCATCTTTAACACAAATATGCTCATCTGTTATTTTCAGTCATTGATCACATATAGCTCTTGAGACTATTTAAAATGAATTATTTAATTGTGACCTAAGGAAATGGTAGCATGAATCCACCACCTTGTCATTGCTTATAGTGGGAAAGATTAAACAGCAAGTGCCAATACCACTATATTCATGCATCTGTCTAATAGGAGAAGGAATTCATATTTAGACTGAATGAAGATGTTTTGTTTCTTCATTAATGGAGCCAGAGATTAAATTTCGACCTGTCATTACCTTGTATTTTAATTTCTAACTCCATGCCAATGGGGAAATAAGAGTTCCGGTTAACAGAGTTCCCTCAGAGAAAAAGTAAAATTTATAAGATTATACACATAACAAAGTCAAATTCCCTTACCAATCAATAACATAGTCACTCTTTCTGGTTCAACTTTCTTAATGTAAATCTATTTCAACTAACCATGATTACTGTTTTTTGGGGTTTTTTTTGCATTTTAGGGAAGGATCTACAGTGTGTTCAGGGTCTCACTACTAAATTGGACTCATGGTTATCTGCCTGTTCACAGCCTCCCAAGAGCCATACCTTGTCTCAATTGCCAGTCTCAGCATGCCGGGGGCAGGGCTGTCATGACAGGCTTGTAGGATTATGTTATTAAGACAAACCTCTTGTGGCATCAAATACTTTCATAGTTGTCTATGTTGCCTGCTGAGGTTTCAAGCATGTATTGTGCTTATTATCACAGGTTTAGGTACTGCCACAGAAGTAATATTCTTTAGAAAATGGCTTATGATCCAGGATTTGTTTTCTCACTAAGATAAAAATCATACTTCCAAATACCACTCAGGCATCCAAACTTAATTCCTAAGAGAAATACTTCTCCTTGTTTATTAATAATGAAAAAATTTTAGTCTTGTTTCGGTTTAGGCAGCAATAATTTCATTAACCTCTTAAAATTGGATTCCTTCTTTGTATTTTTCTTCCTTATTAACAAATATACTCACAGGAAATGGAAAGCTAGCTTTAAATAATTACCAAATCCCATACTTCCTCAACTGCTTAGGAAAAAAATCCTTCCCTCTCCTTTTTGTTGCCACTTTTATATCCACATTTCATTTGTGAAACTCTGCAAGGCACAGAATAACCGCTAGAGAGTGAATATGCTAAGTGTACTCCTAACCTCCTACTAAAGGACAGTAGCAGGGCATGAATGGGAAACCACTTACCCTTCAACGGAGTGTTGAGTTAGCATTATTTTGGATGGGACCATCTACGCACTGAAATCCCATTTATTTTATTTTATTTATTTATTTTTTTATTTTTTAAGCCCATTACTATGGAGTACTTTTATTAACATTTTAATTATATTTCTCTGCATCTTTTCCAATAATTAGATGATACTATTCATTAAATTTTACATTGCTTTTATACATTTTATATTTCATAATAGTTGTCTCATAGCATGAGTGCTTTGTAAATATATATTTTTCTTTTTTTAAATTTTTTTTCCATTTATTTTTATTTTATTGAAATACAAATGTCAATCAGACAGTTTCAAAACACCATAACCATACAGAGTCGATGAAATAATACATTGCAAACTGTTTTCATAATGTTTTGGTATTGTACAAGGTGCATACATAATTCAGCTATATAAAAACCTGTAAATATAATATCATGTATGAAATCCCATTTTTTGTGACAAATATTGAACAGTGAATAAGGATTATAAACATCCTAATCTAAACATTGTTTGCCCTTTGAGTTTCTCATTAAAAACATACAATAAAACCTCATTTGACAAAAATAATAGAATATAATCTGTGGTAAATGTCTTCTACATCATTTCTGTTATTCTAAACATTTTTTTGTTTAATAAAGTTGTGTGTTAATTGCCATGATTATTTATTATTTAACAGGTTCTTCCAATGGCCATTCAAAATGAGATGATCAAGCATACTCTGGTGGCCAGAAGTCTGGTTTAACTGCTACTTCTGTAAGAAGAATCTGACCCTGAAGAAGAAAGCAACAATAACCCAAATAGTTCAGAACAAACGTTTAGAATTACCTGTCTAATTCCACTGTGTAACAGTCACAATTACAGGTTAGGGTCCATGCTTCTTTCATTGATAAACTAAGTACTCAATGCCAATTTAACAGTACAAGTTTGTTAAAATTTGTATCAAAAATTCTATTGATTCAGCTCATCCTTTTTGAAATCAAACTCTCATTATTTTCTGTATCTACAAATGAGAAATTTCATTTTCAAGTGTGAAAAAGCATGAACAATAACTTGCAAAAATGAAAATGATCACATGGGAAATTTACACATTTACATTTAAAATGAATTGTGAAATAAAAATGCAGGAATGAGCTATCCAATCTTTAAATATTTGTTTCATAATTTACTCATTCTTGGATAGAGGCTATTGGGCAGAATTGGCCATCGGATATTGCTATGGTTTGTGTCTAGTTGTCCCCTCAAAACCTCATGTAAGTTATGGGGCAGAGGCAGCTGGAGGAGCAATGAGTGGCTTGAGGGGCAGGACCAGGGGACCAGGGCTGGGCCCGAGGGGCAACTATTAAACTGGTTATCCTGTGCTTTCCGAGAGATGTGGAGAGGGTCATCCTGGACACGGCAGCACCCCAGCCCCTCCAGTGTCTTGAGACCTCCAGTAACTGAGAGCTAGATAAACCTTTCCTTCCCTCCTTTTGAGTGTCCAGTATTTGTCCCAGCAATGAAAGAAGAGTAACTAATACAAATATTTACCTAAGAAATGGAAAAGTTAGATCTCTCAAAGCTTCAGTTTCCTTTTTTAAATCTGGGATTTTAACTGAATAACTGTTCTATTAGCAATAAATTATCCTCGTTTATAATCTGTATGCTGGAAGCAAATATTTTGGCTCCTCAGTTCAAGAAAATTTCTCTGCATGTGGAACACACAGTTTAACTTCTTACTCCCTTACACTGTATTGTGGGACATGAAAGGCAGAAAAGTCACACAATGAATTGAACCCTGCCCCATACCAGGGCTCTTAGCATGTTTAGTGTACATTCTGCAGGAAACATGGGTCTCTGTCATCTCATTTTTGCCTAATCACATCCCCTCTTTAGCATCAACAGAACATTAATCACAGTGTGGAACACAGATTCTAAGAAAATCCAGCTCGTCCTCTCCCGTGAATTCACATAAAGGATGTTCCTCTCATCCAAGTAATTCCGAAGGTGACAAATATTACAGATGCTGAATTTATGGGAGTGCTTGCTCCCTGTTTATTAACTCATCCATCTTGTGAGAAATAAAAGGACCAAACAGTGAGACATGTGGGCTTTTCTTATTCTGTCAGTTCAATAATGTTTTAAAGTAATCAATACATATAATTACTAAGTCCTGTCTAGGCAACTTAACCCTTCAGTGCCTCAGTGTTGCCCGTTCACTTCCTGCCACAACAACAACAGTAAGTTTGAAGTCATAATATACCTTCAATTATGACATTTATGCCTTTTGCTAAATTCATATCTATTACCTATCACACACACTGCCTTCTTACTCTGCATTTTTTCAGCAGGTATTCATGGGAAATGGAGGTCCATGTGACTATTTCCTGTATCTGATCTTGACATAAAGCTTTGTCTGCATGTGGAAGATGCAATTTAACTTTTTACTCCTTTAAACTATATTGTGGGATGCAAAAGGTCACAAAGTCATGCACTGAACAAAACCCTGCCCTGTATGCTGGAGATCTAGTAAGTCAGGAGAAATTATGAGTTTTAGCTCCAATAGTGTGGTCTAATTTCAAACAACCTTAAGGGAAGAGAATAAAAATAATATTCAAATAACTAAGAATAAATTGGCAAGAAATCTTTTCAAGTACTATTAGGCTATGTAAAATACTGAAATTTTAAATATAATTTAACTTTTTGGTAAACCAATGCTTTGACTGTGAAAACATTTGTCATGCAAGTAAAACTTTGGTACAGTTTTGTTTTGGTTTTCAAACTCTGCATCTAGTAATGAACATGACTGTCGTCACTGTTCCCACACAAAGATAGCCATCTTTTTCAAAATGATGGAACAAATTCAATTTGTGAGCTGAGGTACCACTATACAAGAAAAGAAATAAGATAAATGATAAATAAGAAAAATCAATAAAAATAAACATTTTTATCTCTGAAAGAGATAATAAGGATAACATGAAAATAGATGAGGGGAAAATATATCCCAAATGCCTCTTTAAAAAAGAGGTAAAAATGAATGTTCGACAAGTATTGAAAAAGATAGGGAAAATCTGGACCTGGTGGAGCATGCCTGTTCTTTCTCCACTTGGAAGGCTCAGGCAGGAGGGTTGTGAGTTTGAGACCAGCATGTGCTACAAATGGAGCTCAAGGTTAACTTGAATGCATGCATAGAGAGACTCTATCTCAAAGAGAACTGAAAAAAAAGGAAGTGATAATATGAATAATTTTTATTCAAGAAATAATACGACAAATTTATTGAAAAGCAGAACTTGAAAAACAACTGAACTAATAAATAAAAAGTCTCATAATAAAAGAAATTGAATGTATAACTGAAATACTTTCTTACAAGGACACTTCCATATGTAGATTATTTCATAAGCATACTATAGCAGGTATACAATAAGGAAACAACACTAATCCTATAGAAACTCTTTCAGTCTTAAACACATGTTAAATTGCATTCTCCAGAAATGAGAAAGAAGGAAAACTATCTTATTCTTCAACATTTTACCAAATTTATATTAGATTATTACACCAGTTAAATAAGACCAAAAATGGAAATATAGAAATAAGATAGCAATTCTTATCCACATGACTGTGTATGTCTAAAAATAGAAATCTACAAAAATATTGTTAGAATCTGTACACTATTGGAAGTAATATGTGTGCTCAGCCATGGTTTTACAATGCAAAGTTATAACATTTTGTTATTTTTGAAACAAACAATTAAAAAAAGAAATAAGAATAAAAACATGCCACAACAAATGAATGAAATATGCACACATGTTAAAACTGAGTGTCTCAGATTCCACAGCAACTGCAAGCTAAAAGGTGAGACTTATAAATTTAATAGGTGATGTGAACTAACAGGTTAAACATAAGGATGGTTTTTATTTTTCTAAGTCTTTTTGGTTCTGTATGAATTTTAGAATTATTTTCTCTGGTTCTATGAATAATCATAGAGGTGTATTAATTGAGATCATGTCCAAACTATATATTAGTTTTGGAAGTTTGACTATGTTGAAGAGACTCATTCTGCCTGTCCAAAAATAGGGACTCTTTTTCCACTTGTTAGTGTCCCTTTATTTTTATTTTTCAGAATACTATAAATTGCAATGTAGAGGTCTTTCACTTCCTTGGTTAGGTTAATTTCTACATATTGAATTTTTCTTGATGCTATTATAAATGATATATTTTTCCTAATCACTTTTGCAGTGAGCTCATTACTGTTATACCTAAATACTATTGGGTTTTTGTGTTAATTTTGTAGCTCACTACATTGCAAAATTTGGTCATTAATTCTAAGAGTCTCTTGGTGAACTTGTCGAGGTTTTCTATGTAGACGATAATGTCACCTGCAAGTAAAGGTATTTGAATTCTTACTTTCCTAATTATAGTCCTCATCATAACACAAAAAGCCATCCTGATAAACAAGAGCAATAACAAGGCACCACAATTCATGGTTTCAAATTATTCTATGAAGTTATAGTAATTAAATGAATTTGCAAGAACAAAAAACAGACGTGCATAAATAGAACAGAATAGAGCATGCAGATACAACCCAAGATATATTTGCCTATTTGATCTTTGACAAAGAGATCAAACCATAATGTAGAAAAAAGATAACCTGTTGAACAAATAGTGCTTGGAAGAGCTGGTCAGATAGCTCAGTGGATTAAAACACCTGCCTCAGCAGAACTCAGAGGCCGGGGTTCAATCCTTGATGCATAGTACCTGCCCAGGCCCCGGGGCATGCTAAGATGTGGATTGAGACTGCACATGGTGGCATGTATCTCTAATCCCAACACTTGGAAGACTGAAAACAGGAGAATCACTACAAGTCTGATCTATATAATGAGACCCTGTAGTCCCTGCCCTAAATACATTAAAAAAAATAGTGCTGGGGACATTGGCTATTTTTGTATTACAAAGTTGAGGCTGTACCTACACCCCTTAACATATAATAAATTATAGTCGAAATGGATCAAAAGTATAAATATTAAAACTGACAACCTGCTGGAAAATGAAAATAAGTATAAATTTGAAGACATAGGTATAGGCAAGAAATTTCAAAATAGAATGCCAATTGTAAAGTAAAAAATGTGATTAACAAGTGGAGTTAGATCAAATTAAAAAGCTTTAAGAGGCAAAGAAAATAGTCAACAGGCCAAGTAGATAACACAGAGGGAGATTTCCAGAGAACTTGAAAATTTCTAGCGAACTGGAAAAATAATTGCAGATATTCTTTAGGAAGAAGACTAACATATAGAATATATAAAGAATTCAAACTATTAAACTGTCCAAAATTAGAGACACAACCAAAATACTGGAAAATAAAATGAATAGAGAATTTTAAGGATTACAAGTTGCCAATAAACATATGAAAAGCTGTCCAGTACTTGTGGCCATTAATGAAATGCACATTAAAAAATATGGTTTTATTTTATGTTCCAAATCATTAAAAAATCAAAAAATAATGAAAGCTAATATCACTCTGGTGAGAAGGATACCTTCTGTATTGTTGATAGCCATGTAAACTAACCCAAATACTACAAAGGTCAGTATTAAGATTTATCCAAAGGGTAAAACTAGAAATCAAATGTTATATAAATATTCTTCTTCCAGACATCTTTCCCAAGGCATTACCACATGTTATTACAGTGATACATTCATGTCAATGGTAGTTTATAATAGCTACATCTTAGAAGCTACCTTATGACAATCAGCAAATTAATGGATAAAAAAAATGTGATATCTACACATAAAATATTAGTTGATTTAAAGAATGACAACCCTGAGATATTTGAAGGAAATTGGATATACTTGTCTTATGGCTTTTGTCTAGATTTTTAAACAAGGCCTTGTACAGTCATGGAGGCAGGCTTTTATCAGAGATTGCAAATGTGTGATGGATTCATGGTGCAATGCTTGGATTGAGAATACTGACAACAATGGTGGGTAATATTTGGACCAAGCCACTGATTAGACTGGCACTTCCCTAATCCAAATAGACTGGATACAAGGGATAGAAAGAGGCTTGACTCGCTTTCTATGGATAAATTTTCTGTCTTCCACCACCATGGACTTTTGCCATTCTACAATGTACCACCCTGTCTTAGAGCCAGCTGTGAACTGGCTGAAAATCGTCAGCTAACTAAACCTTTCCTACTTTAATTTTGAGTGTCAGGTATTTTGCCTCAGTAATAAAAAAGTAAGTATGAATCAGAGAAGTAGAGTCTTTCTCTAACTATGCCTTTGGGATTGGTTCATTGAAAGAGTTCTTAAGTGTTCAGGGATTCTGGTTGAAAACTTAGCTGTACAATGGCTTAGCCAGAACTATTAAGGATATTGTGGTCAGAGCTAAGAAGACCAGAAGGCTGATAGAAATCCTCCCTGTAAAAACCAGGCTCCAGAGTTTTCTTCTGAGAAGAACAATTGCATTTCCTCCATTTGTAGCCTCAAAACTATGAAAGTAAAATATTTTGCTATTAGAAGAAAGCTACAGAGCACCATGTCCCAGAATGGCAGTAGCTACATCATGCTCCTGAAAAGCAGAAGCTTAAAGAATGTTTTCCAGCCGGGTGTGGTGGGGCATGTCTGCAATCCTAGCACTCAGGAGGCTGAGGCAGGAGGATTGCTGTGAGTTCGAGTCAGCCTGGACTGCGTAGAGAGACCCTGTCTCAAAAAGACCAAAAAAAAAAAAAAAAAAAAAAGAATGTTTTTCTTGAAATTGGATTCAGTGTGCCCAGCAGTCCAGGGATTTGACCTCTCCAGGCAAGCCTGGTTACTTCTGCAGGCAGCAGACTTTGGCATCATCCATGTGGTACTGGCTTTAGAAAAATGCATAATGAAAGTCTTGTGAGGTCAGAAAGGATGCCATGCAGATTACAGAAGACCTGGGAGGCCAGGCAGTGTGCCTCTTAGAGGCCAATATGTGATGCTGTGAATTTGAAGTCAAAGGCGCGGTGTGGACTCCAGAAGTTTGGAGCAGCCAGGAATGTGGATCATCTGAAGAAAACTGCAAAGATTGAGCAGAACAGACCTAAGAGAGAAGTTGTGGGCTCTCCAACCACAGGCAGTGCTGTATGAATGGAGTCCTAGGCTGTGGATTTCACGTTTTTCCACAGATTGCCTTGAATGCTGCATGTGGAACTATAGGACTTAGTATTTGTCCTGCTGAAGTTTTTACTTGCTTTGGTCCAATTCCTGTGTAACCCTTTGTTTCTAACTTTTAGAATGGAAGTATCTATATTTTTCCAATGAATGTGTTTAACTTTCTATCATTTGTATAGGGGCTCAAAGCTAAGTTTCCTTCAATGTCAGAGGAAACTTTTGACTTGGACTATTCAGTAGAGCTGAAACAATTAGAACTTTAGAAATGGAATAAGTGCCTTCTGCATGAATAAGTGTATGTGAGTCTTAGGTGGACCAAGGGCAGAAAGACATGGTTTGTGTCTAGATGTTCCCCAAATGCCTCTTGCAGTCATGGAGATCAGGCTTCTATCAGAGGTGGATGAGTCTAGAGTGTGTGATTGCCGAACCAAATAACTGATTGGATATTTTCACTGCCTAGTAGACTGGGTACAATTTGAGGGATTATCTCTCTCTTGTTGCTTTTGGTGTCTTTTGCCATCATTAACTACTTCCCCTCTGCAAAGAATCACGGCCACTGTGCCTTGGAGCCAGCTAATTTTGGAATGATACTTCTCCAGTTTTGTACTAAATTCATCCTCTCTTATATATAGTTGTCAGGTGTTTTGCCTCAGCAATGAGAAAAATTACTAACACTTTTGCAAAGATAGTAATAAGTGAATTAAATCATGCAGAAAAGCTCAAATCCCATATGGTCTCTTTCATTTGATTAATCTAAAGTAAAAATAAAGAGCAAATTGAATGTTTTATAAAAGAAAACTGTGAAACAGGTCTTTGGCAAATAGAAGTCCAAGAGACCAAAGATAAGGGGATGGAGATGAGAAGTGAATGGAAAACGACTTATCATTTGTTATGTACATACAGCAACCACCCACAATAAATGTAATTATTGTATATGATAAACATGATTTAAAAGTGTAACACTAATTACAAAAAGAGATAAAAAGCAGTTAATCCAGTGGGAAAAAATATGAGGAAGGACCCTGTAGACCCTGTATTAAATACAAAAAAAAAAAAAAAAAAAACTTAAGCCTACTTTTACCATATATTCCATCATTCTCACTTTTTAGAATTTATCCAAATGAAGCAAAAATTGTGCAAAAATATTGTTGCATTCTGGTTAAAATAGCTTTGTCAAATGACTTCCAAAACTTAGAAAAAGCCAAAGTACCTTTCAGTGGGTGAATAGATAAACCTTAGTATGTTCAGACAATGAAATATGATCTGTGGTGGAAAGAAATAACTATTCAGTGATAAAATAATCTCATGGAAGGCACTTAATTTCTAAGCATTAAGTTAAATGAGTCAATCTGGTATGCAATCTAATACATAAGATTGAAAAGTTAAACTGCATTGTTAACTTTTCTAATTTACCATTTGCCCAAGGATTAACTGAAACACACATTTGTGTGTGGGTATGTGGGTGGGTCATGAGGCATGACTTTATGTGTGTTATGGTTTACATGTACTTGTCTCCACAAAGCCTCATGCAGCCATTGAGACGGACATGGAGAGTTTGTGATTAACTCATGATCCACTGGGATTATGGGTGTGAATGCTGCTTGGATTATGGGTGTGAGTACTACACCCAGCCTGGAGTGGATAGCTTGAGTGGAACTTAAGAGAAACTGACTCCTGTCTGTTGCCATTGCTGCTACTGCTCCCTTTTTCTCTCTCTCTTTGCTGCTGCCATGGAAGGCAGCTCTTTGCCATGTGCCGCTCTGCCTTGGAGCCAGCTGAGCATAGCCTGAAACCTCCAGTAGCTGTGAGATAAACAGTTCTTTCCTTTCATCATTTTGTGTGTCAGATGTTTGTCCTAGAAATGAGAGATGCCTAACTGAGATAATGTGGTATCTCTGGTTCCTCTAGCCTGTTCTGCTTCTTGCCTGGCAAGAACCAAGATGACAAAATTCTAAAAAACAGTTTTTGGAGTATGATAGCTTTCAAAATGTTGGTTCTTCCTATCCATAACAAAAATACCTTTCGATTTTCTGATATCTTCTTTGATCTCTAGAATATTGGCCTTTTCACTATGTAGACCTTTTTCTTCCTTTGTTAGATTCATTCCTAATCATTTCATTTTTCTCAATACTGTGAAGAGTGTGTTTGCCATCATCTCTCTCTCAGGGACTCTGTTGGTTTGTGTCCAGGAATGCTCTTGAGTTTTGAGCGTTCCCTTTGGTTCCAGCTATGCTACTGCATCAGGTCACTAAGTCTAAAATCTTCTGGTTGAGCTTTTGGGATCTTCCTTTATAAAATTATTTACTCATCTGAAGCAAAATTCATAAGCAAAATAATGAACTCCATTGTATGACTTCAAAGTTGTTAATACCATGTACATTTTGATAGAGAAGAAATTGAAAGCTTTGGAATAATGTGTATTTCTACACATAATACTTGAGCACAACAATGCTAGATTATATGCTGAAGAAATCAGAAATTTTCACCAATATGTACAATAAACATAAGAATGATTGCTAAGAAAACATGGTGACACTAATTTAAGTTGCAATCTCCATAAGTGTTTCTAATGATGAATATTTATTGGTGGAATTCTGAACAAAAACATTAAAGCTTCTAAGATGTTTACAGCATTAGTATTTAGAGAAGTTTTATTGTGTATTGCTGTCCACATAACACAATTTTAGATTACTAATGAGACTTTAACCTGAGTACCATAGACACATCTGCTCCTTTTAAATATCCGTGGTTAGACTCCACTCCATGGCAGCCGAGTACCCCACATTTTTGTCAAACAATATTGGCCTCCTAAACTTACAAAGATCCCTAGCATGTTGACCCTGTGGATCCCCCAAGGAGTGTTCTCTACTGTTCACTGATGACAATACATGTAATGACTGGGGTTTCACATTGCTGTAAATCAAGTGGTAATCACTTCCTGTATATTCAATTTCAGAAGCCCTTTTGTCATAACTTCTAGCACGCTTCACTACTTACGATGTTTGATTTTTCTAGAGGACAACAAACAAGTAGAGGCATACTTTTCTATTATATAATATGTAGCCCACCTTAAGTAAGTAACAGTAGTATGGTTAGTATCATAGCTATTAGTATAACTAGGATAATTAGCATTCTTTAAACTTCATTGAATAACCTATATATCATTTGTATGAATGCTTAAGCTAGTTGAATAGTTTAAAACCACATATAATTCAGATAACATAAGTAAGTATTGTGAATACTCAAAGGTCACCAACAGTAACTTATTATTAAGTTTGCTTCTGCCGCCAGAGTGATGGTAACAGGGCCAAGATATCATTGTAGGTACTGCCAACTGCAGCTCTTGTTATTGCACTTGTCAAAATGACCCAGTGGGATGAAAAGATTATTAGAATTTCCATTCCAGATAAATCCCTATTGTGAGTCTAATTATTCACAATGAATTGAATAGTATTTTAATAATAATTCTGGATCTGCTTAAAAGTTATTAAGGTAAAAGTCATATATTATGGCAATAAAATTAAAGTGTCCAAGAAACCAAAGGAATGGAAAATGTATTTCATAATTTGACTTATCACTATTTATTATTATTGGGTTTTACTGAAATCTTAAAATATCTCATTTCAAGGGCTACCTACATACTTGATCTGATAATATCTTTCTTTCTGGTCTACTGAAAATTATTAAGAATTTTAATAAAATATAGGATTTAGGGGTGACGAATAGATCTTAAAATTTTGTGATTTACTTCTGTACTTTGTAAGCATATCTAAAGTCTACCACTAAAGTGAACCAGAAAAGCCTGAGCAATGCCAATGATCCCTACTGGAAACTTTGCCCTGCATGTTTGTCTAAATGTGATAAATGAGGATACAAAAGAGAAATCTCTGGTTGTCGAGGGGAGGATGGATAAGGTTGTCAGTGGGTAAGCGATGTTCCACACCATCCCAAGGCTCCTCTCTGTAACTCTGAATTGGGTACCCTGGGCACTTGCTCTCCTAGATAAACACACAGTGTGATTTACACTTTGCTACTTCGATTTGAGTGAATGCCATTGGCTTAGTTATGTACTATACACATACAAGGAAGCATTAGATGCACTTTCGGGTTGCAAAACTGAAAAATTCATATTTATAATTGATAAACTTATGAAAATTGCTTAAATGTAATTTAGAACAAACATTTAGTAATACAAAATGATCGCCTTTGCAGAATAGCAATTTGTATTTGGGTTTTTGCAAAGAATTTATGGAAAACGTCAAATCTCATGTCTATTTACATAACTTCATCATAAAAATAAGACTTAAAAATAAGTATAGAAATTGCAAATGTTATTGCCCTTACACCCAAAGATGACCCAAAAGTAATCATGTTTCTCACCTCCTAAGTACATTTTTATGACACTGTATTTCCTTCACTAATCTTACAAACACATCCTATTATAGCAATTCATTCATTGTGTGATTGGTTAATATAGAAGATATCTAGGAATGGGCTGATTTTAACACCTAAGACACATCATGATGCTAGTCTAAAGAAAATGTTGACGAGTCCTTGAGTCTTCACATGGCATGACTTCACAGTCCCATAGGTCATGAAAACACTGAGTTTATATACATGTAGATATAATAAGAACTGAAAAAGAGCCCGCACCCAGGACACGCTGAGCCAGTGTTTGAGACTAGGCATAGTGATGTGTGCCTGTAATCTCAGTGCTTGGGAGGCTGAAAACAGGAGGAGGTTCACTATGAGTCTAATATATGTAGTGAGACCCTGTAGACCCTGTACTAAATACATTAAAAAGAAAAAAAGAACTGAAAAAGAAAGAAAAATTACAAATTACTGAATGACAACCCTCAGCCTGGTACTTAAGAAATAGATTTTGAGGAAATAAATTAAGACAAATAGATCAGATATATAACTTTATGGGAAGTCATAGACATACTTTATTTCTGATAGGTTTTTAAAAATTGTTTATCAGTACAACTTGGATATACATAGTGACTTCTTTCTTTTTTCTTTTCTTATTTTACAATAAGTATTGGGCTGTTTTTAACTTTGAAATATCCCACTTTTGCAAACCTTCCAAGAGAGTTTGCCTAGTTCAGTTTTCACACATGCATAAATATATTTTTCTTAATTCAAATGTTCACTTGTGGTTTTGTATGTTTACATTTATGTTTACATGTTGCAAAAAATATATCTTGAATAAATGGTTTAAATTTGGTCACATACAAATTTGAGTGTCACCTCCATATTGATCCAGACCTCAAACAAACTACTCCTTGTCTCTGAAACTATTTCATGTGAAATCTGTCCCGAGCAGTCATTTTTTCCAGGCCTTTCCAGCAGACTGCATTGCTAGCTAGTCACATCAACTGGGTTGCTGTCTTTGTTGCTGCGTGTATATTCCAGAGGGTCAGGCCTCTGACAGGGAAGGGGGGACTGTTATAGCCAGGGTTTAGAAGGGAAAATATTTAATACAGGACATGTAACTTATAGGATCATTTTATACTATTCATCCAAAGAGTCAAATGCAAAAGAGTTCAGAAAATATTACCACACACTACAGGCCCAAAGAATCCAGGTGAGCACGTGAAACCGTGGCAAAGTCCTGCATGAGTCCAGCTGAAGGCCTAAAGTCCACAACTATGTCTCATGCAACTCTATATCAAGAATCTGCACTAGGAAGGCACAAAGGTCAATTGTGAGAACTAGAAAGCCTGTGCCAATGGGATGAAGAATCTGTGCAAGCAGGCTGAGAGATTTTCACTACAGCCGAGGAGGAGCTACCCCAAAGAGAACTATAGCCATCCTCAGCAACCAGGAGAACCTGGGCTCCTCTGATGATAACAGCCAAGTTCAGAACAAGAAAGCCACTGTGACAGCTCCTCCAGGAGACTGAACAGCTTAGCATGTTTGCTTCCAGTTCTCATTTTTATGCAGTTGCCAACAATCCTCAAGTGGGCGTTCTACATCCAGAAACAGGATGATTAAGTTCAACTGCATATTAGAAGTTGGCCATTGGTTACCTGCTATGTGAACCTTTCGTTCTGTATTTCTTTTTGTCTATATTCCAATATCAACTTTATTTCATGTCACCTCTCAAGACACTTTGGCCTCATTTTCATCACTTTATAATACATGTATACATTGTGTGCGGCTAGGGTATACTTACATGTCTTCTCAAAATTATAATTGTACATTACCATTTTTTGTGGTGAAAACACTCAAAATTTCTCTTCCATCCTTTTAGAATATAAATCAGCATTCTTTAGTGATTTAAAAAAATGATCCTTGGATCCAACAAGATTTGGCCAAATACCAGGGCTCCCATATGACTCTAGAAAGCCACTTCAGTTCTGTGGACTTCTGTTTCTTCATCTGGTTTGTTTGTTTGTTTGTTTGTTTATTTATTTATTTATTTATTTGGCAGAACCGGGGATTGAACTCAGGCCCTTGCGCTTGCCAGGGAAGCGCTTATTCCACTGAGCCATCTCCCCAACCCTTTTAAGGATTTTTTTTTTTTTTTTTTGACAGGGTTTGATCC
>PVKA01000771.1:131406-141794 GCA_004027165.1 Ctenomys sociabilis | reverse complement strand
ACCGCCGGCCCTTTGTTTCTTCATCTGTAAAACTCAAGGAATAGTACTGCGATTGGAACTAGCTATGGAGGAGTTTAACACATTACCTAGCACAATGCCCTGTGCCTACTCAACATAGCTAACTATGCTTATTATTTCTAATTCCACATTTTCTTAAATCAAAACGTATTATGTAATTAAATGTTGAAGGGATTTACATAGAACATGTATTTTGACTTCATTATATTCCAAATCTGGGATTTATTTGCCATCATGTATATTTGCCTAACCTTAGAGTTAAATGCAACACCTTGAATTTACTGTATCTACTATCCTATTGCCAGCCTAGAGTGGTCAGGTATGTTATTTATACAGAGTAGCTCCAAATTCTGTAGCTCTAACAATATGAGACTTAGATCACCAATATTTACACATATAACAGTAACATTCACATACACATTTGAATAATTATGTGTAACAGTTTCTCAAATTTACTAGATGTAATATTTTATCAGTTGTCATTTTTATTTATTGCTAGAATTTTGCATCCACTTTTCCTTGAGCATGTTACATTTTGTCTCTATGATGAGTTACTTAAAAAATTATTTAGTTAATTAGTTAGCTAGTTAGCTAATTAGTTATTATTTGGTACAGGGTCTCACTACACAGTTCAGAGTCATTATGATCCTCCTGTGGCAGCCTCCACAACTCTGGAATTACAGGCATGCTCCACCACACCTAGTTTCATCCCAAGGTTCCGGGGGCCAGTGTGGCCCTTCACTTTTTGGTTCTTCTTTTTCTTCTTTTTCCTTTTTGCATTTCAATAGAACTAGTTTTATTTATTCATATATTTATTATTAAACAAAAGAAATGGTCAAAAGCAAATGCAAGTATGTACCAAGGGATGGGCATGACCTGGTACTTACAAAGGAGCTTCAGTGTACAATGGAAACAGTATATAGTGTTGTGTGCTTGAGTAATCTGAAGATGCAAGTTAACTAAGAGCTTTGCCAAGCATGAAAAATCAGCATGAAAAAGGAGGAAAAAAAAAAATTTTTTTTGATTTTTCTTGAAGATGTTATTTCAGTAAAACTGAAGTTCTTTGATGCTTTCACTAATGTCATCAAGTGCCCTGTGAGAGGCAGCCTTCTTTGGCGCAGTCATATTCCTCTGGATACCAGCGTCTGCACAGTTCTTTAACAGTGCTCACATCAATTATCCTATAATGGAGATGTTTCATGAACTGGGGCATGTATTTGTCAAGAAACTTCTTATCTGAATAAACCGAATTTCCTGCAAGTGGACAGAGCCCCGGAGGAGTCTGCTGTTGTACAAAGGACAGAAATTCATACTCTGCCTGCTGCAATGTAATTGTACTCTCCTTCACTGCCTTGGTAAGACCAGACTTCCCATGATGCTCCTTACACCAATCGGACATGGAGTCCAGCAACTCATTTGGCTGCTTTATGATCAGGTTAGGACCTTCAGCCAAAATGTTAAGATCAGAGTCAGTTATCAGACAGGCCATCTCAATAATCTGGTCCTTCTCAATGTCCAATCCTGTCATCTCCAGGTCCACCCAGACCATCCGCTGAGCCATGTTCTCCCCTGCCACCATAACTGCACCTTCGCGGACACCTCGTGCCCCGACCTGACCTCAATTCCCACCCACACCCTGCAACAGCCTGGAACCGAGAGAGCCGCCTAGCATCACCCGGCACGAGCCGCCGCGGCCCTCATCTCCTTCTTATTATTTTTATTGAAGAACAAATAGCAATGAGACAGTCCCAAGACAAATTAACAGAACAGCTTCAATAAATCAATACATTGCAAAATGTTTTCATAATGTTTTGGTGTGGTACAAGGTGCATATATGATATTATATATATTACAGACATTATTATAGCAGATGTCTCTAATCAGTGATTGAAGAGAGTATAGCTACATACTTATCTTATGTTTATAGCCAAATTATATCACATAGTCAATAATTAATACTTTCTACCTTGTTATCACCCTAATGTTTGTCTATACTACTAGAAGCCAACATAATATCTTGTCCAACCACTATTAGTACAAATCTTGCTTCTAACAGAATTATGCAGAACTACGGCATATTTATCCTAACTGTACTGTTTATGCACACACTTCATAATTCTTCCTTTGTATATGCCCTTTTTTCCCTCTGAACATGTGAAAGAAGAGCACTCCATTGTCATTAAACCAATTTAGGCACCTGAACTTGGCAACACAATCCAAAACGTCTAGCATTCCACAATAATAGTGAGTTCTGAAGAAGTTGTTGGTTATAGCCTTTTACAGCTCAACTTATTATTATGGCCCACATTTTATACCTCATTTTTATACTTATCTGCTGGATGGGTAAGACCATGTGTGTCATCCATGCGGATGAGTCACAACCAATGCTTGACCAGTTTGCTCTCTGTGAGAGTCTGAGAGAAAGTTTTCTCTCCATGTGACTCCCTAGGCACACTATACATCATCAATCTCTTTCTTCTGTGGCTCCATAATCTCCTTGATAAGAAAATTTGTGGCACAACTTCATGATGTTACATTACAGGTTCTCCTATGCCCTGATTCTTCGCTGACATTGAAAGGCTTGGGGCAAAATGTTTGCTGGCCTTGCAGCTCTTCTATTTTTCCAATTTTGATCTATGAACTTAGGTTGTTGACCATCCAGAAGAAAATCTAATTAGCACCCTGCAGCATATGCCGTTCAGTTTTCCCTAACTATCTGACTCAATTGTGTTTACTTGTTGTCATACATTTGTATTTGTATTTCATATTTTGACCTGTTATACTACAGAGACCATATGATATTTGTATATGTGTGTCTGGTTTATTTCACTTAAGAGTATATATTCAAGTGGCACCCACTTCAGTATAAATGCTTCAAGTTTATCATTCTTTATAGCTGATTTATATAGAAATACCACATCTTTTTCAACCATTCCTCATGTGATGGACATCTTGGTTGTTTCCAAGATTTTTCTGTTACAAATTGTGCTGCTATAAATGTAGGTACACATATATCACTGTGATATAATGCTTTCAGGTCCTCTGGGAAAATTCTCAGTAGGAGGATAGACAGCTTGAATGGGATTTCCATTAATACTCTTTTGAGGAGTCAGCACACTGATCTCCACAATGGTTGTACCAGTCTACATTCCCACCAGCAATGAAGAAGCGTTCCCTTTTCCCCACAATCTCTCCAACATCTGTTGTTGGTTGATTTCCTTATGGTAGCCATTCTTTCTGGAATGAATGAGATCGTATCTCAGTGTCATTTTTATTTGCATTTCACAGATGGCTAGCGAAGTGGAGCATTTTTTCATATATTTATTTGCTTCTTTAATTTCATCCTATGAAAATGGTATATTTACCTCAGATACCCATTTCTGAATTGGGTCTTTAAATTTGAGAGCCCTGTTATATCTCATTTCTTTATATATTCTAGATAGCAGATCTTTGTCTGATTGCTTATTAGTTAGGATTTTTTCAAAATTAGTGGGGTGTCTTTTCACTTTGTTGATACTTTCTTTCGACGGGCAGAAACTCCTGAAGAAGAGTTTATCCCAGTTGTTCATTATTTCAAGTGCTTCTCGAGCAAATATATGTTTGTTCGTGAACTCTTTGCCTACGTCTTCAAAAGTTCCTCCTACTTTCTCTTTCAGGAGATTGAGTGTTCTGTTTTAATGTTTAGATCTTTAATACAATTTGACTTTAGCTTAGTGCATGGTGATAGAGCTGGATCAATTTTAGTTTTCGGCAGGTAGAAGGCCAGGTTTTCCAGCACCAATTGGTAAAGAGACTATCTTTCTTCCAGTAAGATTGTTTGGCCCCTTTGTCGAAGATCAGAGGGCTGAGTATGTTCGTAGATGCCTGTACATCTTCTAATCTAGTCTATTTCGTTACCTCAGTTCTATTTCGTTACCAATACTATGCTAATTTTATCATGGTGGCATTGTAGTATAATTTCAAGTCAGGAATTGTGATGCCTCCTGCCTTGTCTTTGTTGGCCAGGATTGCCTTTACTATTCTGGATTATTTCTGGTTCCAAATAAGTTTTAGGAACGATTTCTCTAGGTCTGGGAGGTATGTTGGTGGCAGTTTGATAGGGATTGCATTAAATCTGGACAGCAATTTCGGGAGTATGGCCATCTTTGGGATGTTGGTTCTTCCTATCAAGGAACATGGAATACCTTTCTATTTTTCATAAATCCTCTATAATCTCTTTTCCTAGGGTGTTGTAATGTTCTATGAAGAGATATTTGACTTTCTTTGTTAAATGAATCCCAAGGTACTTCATTTTCTGCAGTGCTGTTGTAAAAGGTATTGTTTCTAGTGTTTCCCTTCAGTGTGCTTGTTATCTGTGTAGAGGAATGCTACTGACTTTTGAGTATGACTTTGTATCCTGCTATGCTACTGAACTGCCATATCATTTCTAGTAGTTTCTTGGTGGAAAAAAGTATCATGTCATCTGCAAATAGTGATACTTTAACTTCTTCTTTACCTATTTTATTCCTTTTATTTCTCCTTCTTTTCTAATGGCTGTTGCTAATGATTCCAAAACTATATTGAATAGTAGGGGTAATAGAGAACATCCTTGTTCATGAGGGAATTTGGCCTGTAGTTCTCCTTTTTAGTTATGTCTTTCTCTGCTTTTGGATTCAGTATAATACTTGCCTTCAGAATTGAATTGGGGAGGACTGCTTCCTTTTCAATTTCATTGAAGAGTTTGAGGAGTTTAGGGATTATATGTTCTATACATTTCTTGTAGAATTCAGTTGTAAATACAACAGGACCTGGACTTTTCTTTGTCAGTAGGCTTCTTATTATCTCTCGTATTTTGTTGGCTGTTATTGGCTTGCTGAGAATTGCTATATCTTCTTGGTTCAGTTTTGCTAATTTGTACCTATTGAGGAATCTGTCCATTTCTTCTGTGTCTTCTATTCTGTGAGTGTAAAGATTTTCGAAGTAACTATTGATAATCTTCTGAATTTCTGCTGGGTCTGTGGTGATTTCACCCCTTTTATTCCTTATTGCATGCACTTGAATTTTTTCTTTCCTCTTTTTGATGAGGTTGCCTAGAGGCTTATCAACTTTAGTTAATGTTTCAACGAACAAGCTTTTTGATTTGTGGATTCTTTCAACTGTTTTCTTCATCACAATTGAATTAATTTCTGCTGTAATCTTTCTGATTTCTTCCTGTCTTTGCCCTCTGGGTTTTGTTTGGTCTTCTTTTTCTAGTTGTCAGAGGTGCAACATTAGGGTGTTTATTTGTTCCTGTTCAGTTTTCCTAATGTGTGAGTTCATAGCTATGATTTTCCCTCTAAGAACTGCTTTCATCACATCCCAAAAATTCTGGAAAGTTGTGCTTGAATTTTCATTGAATTTTAATTATTGTTGAATTTCTTGTAGAATATATTCTGTGACCCATTCATTGCAGAGAAGGGTGTTGTTTAATTTCCATAAACTTAGCTGGTTTTTCTGATTATTTTTGTCATGTAGTTCCAGTTTCATTGCACTGTGCACTGTAGTCAGATAATATGCATGGGATAATTTTTGTTTTCTTGCATATACTTATGCATGACCTCTGGACTAGTATGTGGTATATTTTGGAAAATGACATGTGTGCAGATTAAAAAAAAATGTATTCAGCTGTGGTTGGGTGGAACACTCTGTATATGTCCACCAGATCCTTTTGTTCCAAGCTTGGTTCAGTTGTGCTACTTCCTTGCTAATTCGTTGTCTGGTTGATCTATCTTTTTGAGATAAGGGGGTGTTAAGGTCTCCTGTTAAGATTGTGGTCTTAGATATTATGTTTTTCATGTCCATTAAGACTTGTCTTACATAGTTGGGTGCACCTGTGTTTGGTGCATAGATATTTATGAGTGTTCCCTCTTGTTCTTGAATTTTTCCCCTGACCAATATATAGTGGCCTTCTTTGTGTCATTTGATCATTCTTGGTTTAAAGTTGAGACTGTCTGAGAACAAAATTGCTACTCCTGCTTTTTTCTGATGTGCTGGGGCATGGAGTATTGTTTTTCATCCTTTGACTTTCAGCCTATGCATGTCCTTTTGAGTTAAGTGTGTTTGTTGTATACAGCATATTGTTGGATTTGGTTTCCTAACCCACTGTACCAGTCTATTTCTCTTAATTGGTGAATTGAGTCCATTTATATTGATGGTTATAATTGAAAAGTGTTGACTTATATTTATCATTGACCTGCTGTTGTTTACTCCTTTCTATCCTGCCTTTAATTGTCTGTCCTGTTTAGTGGGTTCCTTCCGTTCTCATTCATGGAGTTCTGGTCATTGTTGTCTCTCTCTAGAGCACCTTTCAGCAGCTTGTGAAGAGATGGCTTTGTCATCATGAAATTATTTAGTTGTTCTTTGTCTTGGAAGTATTTCACTTCTCCATCAAACTTGAAAGAGAGTTTTGCAGGATATGATAGTCTGGGCTGGAAATTGTTTTCGTACAGCACTTGCAGAACTCTGCTCCATGCTCTCTTTGCCTTTATGGTTTGTGTAGAGAAGTTGACTGTAATTCTGCTGGGTTTTCCTTTTAATATGATCTGCTTCTTCTCTCTAGCAGCTTTCAGTATGTTGTTTTTGTGTTGGATTTCTGGGATCTTGACTATTTTATATCTCAGTGTGTTTTTCCTTGGGTTAAAATTATTTGGTGTTCTGTATGCTCTGATTACCTGAATGTTGGATTGTTTCCTCATGTTTGGGAAGCTTCTGTGATTACTTCTCCTCAAATTCTTTTTATGTCATTTGTATTGACTCCTTCATTCTCATTGATACCAATTAATCTCACATTGTTCATCCTGGCATCATCTTGCAGTTGATGGATTAGATTTTTCTGCATTCTCATTGTTTTTAAGAGATCTTTTCGCCACCTGCACCAGCGTCTTCAAGATCTGAAATACTGTCTTCACTTCCCTCAAATGGTTTTGTAGAATTGTGATTGATATTTTTAGTTCTTCTATATATCTTTGACTCTGTTTCATGTGTTCTATTTCTTTTCTGTATTGCTCATTGAAAGAATTCATCATATTTCTTATGTCCTCTTTTTTATTTATTCATGTCTTCTTTAGAGGTAGTTATTAATTCTCTTTCTGCAGAGTTTTTTCCAAGTTGGATTTCCTCTGTATATTTCCAGACTTGTTTCTGTATTTCAGAAGCTATGATTTCAAAGAATTATTTTTTTCAAAGAATTATTTTTTGATTTCAGAAATTATTTCTGCTTCGAGTTCCTCATGACTTTTCTGCTGTTGTTTCTTTGCTTCCAATGCTGCTAATTCATATGTTTCAGCTGGAATAGTGCTCTCTGCACTTGTTCTGGGTAGGCATTTGTTTTCCCCCTGATATTTCTGCATTTGATTCTTTTTTTCAGATGTCATGTATTCAGATATTTTTTTTTTATTTCTGGAATTAATTCTCGTGTGAGTTCCTTTATGCCTTTCTGCTGTTCTTCCTTTGCTTCTGTATGTTAATTCATTCATTTCAGCTGAGCTAGTGTCCTCTGCACTTACTGGTGGCCTCGAGGCCTGAGATTCATTTTTCTCCTTGTCTTTCTCATTTTGTGTAACACTGACCTGTGACCTTTGGTGTAGAGCTTTGGTGCATCCATAACCTTAGTGTGTAATGAGATTCGGGTGCCAGTCTATTAAGTTTGAGATTAACCAGTTATGCCTGGCCTAGATCTAGCTGTTGTATTCACTTCCTTTTTGCTGTAGCTCCTGTTGTTCCCCTCTGTTCGTTCCTGGCCAAACTGTGCTGTGTTTGGGGCCCCCGGGATGGAATCGGGATCACTGGGAAAAGGGATTTCTGGGAGAGGTCCCTCTATTGTGGCAGGCCTGGACCTCTCACTCACAGACTAAGCTGCACTGGCTCTGGGGCCCTAGGTCCTGTAGTGATCATATTCATTGTAAGGAACTTATACCTGTAAGGGGTACATGTTAGTTTGTCTTTTTATTCAAATTTGCCTCCAGTCCTATCAACCTTTTTTTGCACAATATTTCAGAAATTCAGCTCAACTGCATAGTCACATTTTGCTAAACCTGTGGTCCATTCTATATCTCCAGAAATGTGACTAGTTTGGAATCATTCATGTTCAATATATCTTAGATAATTTTCTTATTTTTCAGATTCACTGAGGTGTTTGTAACTTTATTAAAGTAATGCTAGAACAGATTAATATCTCAACAATTTCCTCAAAACGTGCCACAGGCTTCAACATGTTCCCACATGAAAAGATGACACAAGTGAACTGATGACTATACTATCATGACAGTATGTAAAATGTTTCCTTTGGGCAGTAACAATGGGATGCATGACAGAAGAAAGGTCAACCAGGACTGTTTTGTCCTCTGTGTTACTATCAAGGGAAAAAAATAACATTAAACTTATAAATTAGCCTTAACACTTTGGGAAAATTTGTAGAACTAAGCTTTCCTCCACAACAGAAAGACACAAGGCATTGAGCTAAAATAGTACAAACAAAGTTTGCTGTGTCATCACTTTGTGTCTCAGTTACTTTTCTCTCTTTGCTGGGACAAAATTCTCCATAAACATCATTAAAGAAGGAAAGATTGATTTAGCTCACAGTTTGTGGAGCTTTCAGTATATACTGGCTGGCTCTAAGACAGAATGGAACATGGCAGGGGGCAGCAGTTCAGAATGGCAGAAAACAGCAAAGGGAAGAGCACAAGCTGTGGCAGATAGCAAGCTTCTCTCCCTTCCTTACACTGTATGGACATAGTCACTCTGGGGTGGGTGGAGCACATACACCCATAATCTCAGCATTGGGTCATGAATTAATCACAAACTCTAGAAGCTGCCTTAATGCCTGCATGAGGCTTGTGGGATAACTAGACACAAACAATAACACTTTACAATATTTCACTTGGAAAATTCATGGTACTGTGAGTCTTAAAAATAGAAGAAAGTGTTGGAGGTATAGCACAGTGGCATAGCTACTGCTTGGCAGGTGAAAGTGGCTGAATTCAATTCCAAGAGAGAGAGAGAGAGAGAGAGAGAGAGAGAGAGAGAGAGAAGGAAAGGAAGGAATGAAGGAAGGCAGGCAGGAAGGAAAGCAGTAATATGTAGCACACATTAGCAAATCAGCAAGGGCATTTGTGATATCTTCTTCTGTCTTTTGTTCCATTTCTCTTCCCTAGGGTGGAAAAATATCTGCTGCCAACACCACAGGACAATCAAGGTCTTCCATGTTTGCTTCTTACCTCCTTGTTATTCTTTGAAAAGAACAGTTAAACCTCAGAAAACCAAATCACCAACAAGACTTCTTTAAAGCTTGACCCAGTTCTGAGCAGACCACATGAGTATTTCAAGTACGTATTTATCTACAAAATGAATCTTCTTTTACATAGTGGTTCAGACATGTAAGCAAACACACTAAGTGTAAGCGCACTTTAAGTTCCTATATGCAAATTGACTTTCAAATATGAATTTAGTTATTATTCTCTCAGCTAATTTGTTGTTTCCACATTTAAAAGTGAGTAAAACTACATTCTGCAAGTAATGTTTATATTTTAAATAATAAGACTATTACTTTTCTCTTTGCTTCCATCCTGTTAATTTTTTTTCCTTTCTTTTTCAATATTTTGTGACAAAATGGAAATTCTTTTTCACTTTGTCAAGGATTGACTTGGACTACCATAAGTATAATTCACCCAGAATCTGGCTATAATAAATAAGTTCCGAATTAGTGTCTTTCCCCTATGCTACTTTATTGGCAGTAAGAGAATTGTTTCATTATGATTGTTAAAGAATTATAAATATTTATTGTATAAATAATATTTCAATAAAAATTACACCAATTCTACTTGTAATATTTAATATATATACTGTCAAAGTAGCACTACTTATAATATTTAAGAACAGAAAGAAATGCATACCATGTCCCATTTTTTATTTAGGAAATATGAATTTGCAGAGGATTCATTGTTCTGTTGAGATAAGATATCTCTGTGTAGCTGTAGCTGTCCTAGACTTGTAGTAGTCCTCAAGAATGTTAGAAGTTATGGACCTGAAAGATAATTCAGTAGAATAAGCACTTGCCTGGCAAGCACAAGGGCCTAAGTCCAATCCCCAGTTCCAAAAAAAAAAAAAAAAAAAATCAGAAATTAGACTACTGGTGGTTGGACAGGATATTATGTCGGCTTTTAGTGCTATGGTCATCCACTAGGTAAATAATTATTGAATTTTTGATATAATTCAGCTATAAAAAAAAGATAAGTAAGCAACTACACTCTTAATTCACTGATAAGAGATATCTGCTGAAATAATATCTGTAAATATAATATCATGTATGCACCTTGTACAATACCAAAACGTTATGAAAACAGTTTGCAATGTAT
>PVKA01000771.1:60073-131306 GCA_004027165.1 Ctenomys sociabilis | reverse complement strand
ATGATTGACATTTGTATTTTAATAAAATAAAAATAAATGAAAATAAAAAGAAATTAGACTACTTTGGAGCTTGATAATTAGCTACAATAGGTTTTCAAAGGTTTTTTATTTTTCTCAAAACTGGGGATTGAACTCAGGCCCATTCACTTGCCAGGGAAGCTCTTACCCCAACCCAACTTGAAAGGTCTTATTTATTTTTATTCACTTAATATTTACCATAATGGCCATCCTCATTTTGCTAATCATAGCATTTATTTGACCTACACATACTCTGAAAAAAATATATTTTCACTATTCTTAAGTTTAACTCCTTGATCATTATCCTATTTGAATATATACATAGCTGTTGTAATTGTTAAATGATTGAATTAATATGCTTTTCTTGACCTTTGACACTGATGTTATTGAGAATAGTAATTGAGAGAAAGATTTAGACAGAGACAGAGAAACAGAGAGCAACAGAGAGCATGGCTGCTTATGGCAAATTTACAGAAAGACAATGAAGAAAGAAAGTAGAAGAGACAGAGGGAAGGAGGGAGGGAGGAAAGGAGAGAGGAAAAAGAAGAAAGTAAGGAAAACAATAAAAAATACGATTCAGATAAATGATAATTGAAGAAAAAAATAAAAAATAGTGGGGAAACAGGAAGAATAGGAAAATGTAAGAGAACACTAACACTATCTGGCAGCATAAATGCAATAGACAGATAAAAGTAATCTGGGTAGAATGATAATAACAAGTGACTACCTTACATTGAGTGACATATTAAAATGTTAAAAAAATATTTGTTCTGATAGTTGTTAAAATGTTACAGAAGATTTTGTATAAGATTTTTGAAATACGGTTCTTGCAATGTGTGAGAAAGGTTGGGCTCTACTCTTAACATAGCAAAAAGCTGGTAAAGTACAGCCAATAAATAAAGCACAAGGAATCACTGCGTGGAAAATTATTATGTAGACACATCAAAAGTCGAGAGATTCTTCTACTCATCTGATGTGCATTTTAATCCAGGCAGGTAAGGGTGATTAAATGTTAAATCTGGAGGAGAAGGAAGAGGAATTTGCTAAGATCCTTTGACGGTCAGTTATCAAGAAAAAACTTTCCTGCCGAACTTCAACAGTATTTTTGCTAAAACAGACCCAACCAGACAAAGACAAGAACAGTAGCCAAGGTCAATATCTATCGTGGGGTCATAGGACACTTCCTGATATTTGGTCAAGAGGTCTTTGTCAATCTCCCTCTGGTTTAATTTAAATTAAATAATATAAGTAACAGGGGAGTTTAATTTAAAATTTGAATATTAGTTGTTGATAGATTAAAGAAGCAAAGAACATACATAAAAACTGTAGACAGGGGGCTGGGGAGATGGCTCAGTAGAATAAGCAAGCACTTCCCTGGCAAGCTCAAGGGCCTGAATTCAATTCTCTGTTCTACCAAAAATAAATAAATAAATAAAAATAAAAGAACTGCAGACAAAGAAAACAACTAAGATATTTCCTAAAACTTCACAGTTTGATCCACTGGGGAACAAATATAAGCCACATAAGAAACATAAGCCATTCCAAGAAAAGTACTTAGAATGTGCTTGTCTATAAAGTGGAAAAACTGGTTTGGAAAAAGTTATTATATGTTTTAGGACTATGATCTAAAGTGTTTCTATTAAGTACAATGAGTTATAGGCTTGGAAGATAGTTCAGTGGTCTAAGTGTATGCCTGGCAAGCACAAGGACCTGAGTTTGATCCCTTATACTGCATGCCATGTATGCCTAGAACCCTGGTTATACCTCCTCGCAGAAAACTAGACGTGGTGGCACATTCCTGTAATCCCAGCACGGAGGAGATTGAGACAAGACAATTACTATGAGTCTGATCTGCATAGCAAGATCCTGTATCTGATAAATTTAAAAATAAATAAATAAGCAAATAAATAAATAAAATGAGTTATAGAAAATCAAAGATAATAAATATTCCGAATTATACTGAATAAAACTTGATAAAAAGTAACATTGCATGAGGTAGGGAGTTTGAGAAGATTCTGAACATTTGAAGCAGTGATGGCTTTTATTATATCTGAGATGTTATTTTTAGTCTTATTGGGCAAGCCAACTAGGAAGATGAAAGTATCAGTCCAGAGTACATTGGTGTGTTGATAGCTGCTGTGTAGGAATTGTGGAAACTGCATAACATGTAAAAAATTGAAATTAAATGTCATCAAAAAAGTGAGAAAATTTGAAATGCAGGTCTTGTTGAACAGCTTCTAGGTCACTGTGTCACTCAAAGAAGAAGCCCAAGGGTGGCACATGTAGAAACATAAATAAATATAATGAGACTTTCCTATGGGGTAAAAGGAAACCTGGAAGGGCAGGTGTCATAGAAACTAAGAGTTGAAAGAATTTTAACAAGCAGAGAAAGGGTAAATGGCAATGAATTTCGCTAAGGAGAATGAGCAAGACAAGTAGTCATGAGTAATTTTATAAGCAAAATTAAATGAGTTCATAGTAATAAAAAGCAAATATGGAGGGGGGGAAGAATTTGATTCTTCGTGGTGAAGTATAGATACAATATTTAGCTGGAAAAATATGTGACCTTAATGAAAAAATATAATATCTTAAAATGAGACACCATGGATGATAACTAATGAAAATGATGTAGTAAAGGAAACAGCAGGATGATACAGCAAAGAGGAATTGTTTAAGTTGAGAGAGTGTAAAGCCTAGTATGACAAGCTTTCAGTAGGATCAGAGGTGTTCAATCCATGGTCACTTTAGAAAAATGAAATATTAAAAAACTGACAAATCCATGTGAGGAACGATAAGATCCATCCTGTCCTATATTTCTAGGCTGAAAAGGAGAATATGAACCAATTTATGAACTGTTAGAGAAAGAAGGTGAAGTGAGTGGAATTAAGATACACTCTGTAAAAGAATCCAATAGCTTCAATGGATTTCAACATCACAGACCATAAACATGAGCTAAGAATGAAAGTGGGGAAGAGGATTTGTAGGCAGAGGGGTGAGAAGTGGGAATGCAGGGCAAAAGGACGAAAGAAAGAGCGAGGTGTGTGATGGGTGTGCGTGAACCCACTGTGCATGACGAGGGCAGATGCAGCACTCAGAAAACAGGGGCCATGAAATAAAAGAAATCTGAAAAAGAAAAGAATTCAGGAAAAAGTCATTATTTTTAAGTGTAAAGTAACAACATAACTAATAATTGGTACAATGATTGGATAATTAATTTTTTGGGACTATGATGCACATTATAATATATATATACATATATATATATGTATATATATATATATATATATATATATATATATATATATATATATATAATTTGTATATATTGAAATTTTGTTCTTTTTGAAACTGAATGAGTCTTCTCATCAAATTAAATCCATACACGACCTGACTTATCACACTGTTTTATAAGATCTTCTATCTTATTGCTAAATATAGCCCTCGTATCACTTCAGAGTTCTAAAGCTCAAACATAACAGAGTAAGGTTCACATTTATCAAGTGAAACCACAGGGTATCTTAAAGCTTTCTATTAAATATTCCTTATGATGGTGCCTCCTTACATTCTTCCAACATCCTAGAATATATATTCATTCACAGTATATGTTAGATGCACTATAAATAGGCCCATCTACCTGGAACTCTTCTCATTTCCTGCAGAATATCTCTTTCACATGTGCCTCAGAAACCTTATTTCAGTTCATCCCCTGTTAACAAATATATAGTTTGTCCATAGAACAATTATGCATATAGGAGGATTTCCTAAAACAATATAAAATGTAATGAGCACTGTTGTCTACATGCCTGCCTATACCATCCACTTTATGAGTTGTGCATTTAGTCTTCAGTTTGCTAATAATGAATGGCTCTATGCCCCAGGAAAATGAAATGACTTAATCTGCATTGCACTAAATCACTCTATAAAAAATAAATAAATAATGAAGAACAGTAAACTAGTGTACGTATTAGGAAGAAAATACAACTTTCCAGAAAAAGAATGAAAAGATGATTTTGAAATCCAAGTGCTATTGTTATGGTTTATGTCTAGTTGTCCCCCCAAAGTCTCATGTAGTCATGGGGTGGGGACTTCTAGAGTTTGTCATTAATTCACGACCCACTGGGATTATGTGTGATCCAAGACTGGGATTATGGGTCTTAGTATTATTGGGATTATGGTTGTGAGTATTTTCCCCAGCCGGGGGCAGAGAGCCTGAATGTAATATAACAGACAGAGAGAAGACTTTCTGCAGCTATTGCTCTTTATAATCATTGCTGCTGTTCGGCTGCTATGAACTGCAGCTCTTTATCATGTGCCCTTCTGCCTTGGAGCCAGCTGAGTATGGACTGAAACCTCCAGTAACTGTGAGCTAAATAAACCTTTCCTTCCTTCATTTTGGTGTTGAGTATTTATCCCAGAAATTAGTAAAAAAGTAACTAAGACAGCTTTTACTATTTTTAATGCTGGCTGAAGAGATATCTTTGTGGTCCAAGAACGAGCCTGGCAAGTGCTGAGATGTGGTTTCGATGCCCGGTTCTGCATGTCATGCTGGCCCTGGACTCCCAGGTGCACCATGCAAGTCCCAAACCTGGATGAACACCTGTAATCTGAATTCTGGGAAGGCTGAGACAGGTGGAGTCTGTCACTATGATCCTGCTAAGTGAGACTTTGAGCAAAAAAAAAAAAAATTAAAAATGATCTTAGTTGTTGCCAGAGATATGGCAGTGGAATAAGAGCTTCCCTGGCAAATGCAAGGGCATGAGCTCAATCCCAGGTTCTGAAAAAAAAAAAAAAAGATCTTTGTGCCAGCAATTCCAATATTAAAATTAAAATATGTGAATGTCTGTTACCTTGAGCAATCCATTGCCGTTCGATGCTTCATTTCTGTTCCTCTTTTCTAGCACACACTCTAGAGATTATGGATTCTCTCATCCACATTGTACCCCATACCATGCAGTAGCCCATCCCTGCCAGGGACTTCCCGCAGTGCGTGGGAGTTCTTGGGGATTGCTACATCTTTAGGCAGCAAGTAATACTACTACTACTTTGCACGTGAACCCTAATATTTATTTTCCCAGATTTTCACCTAAGGAAAAATTAGCTGAAAACTTCCCACCTGCAAATCTTCTAATTTCTAAGTGCTACTTTATGGATCATGAGCAAGAAAATGCCTAACTTCTGTTCCAAATTAAAAAAAAAAAAAATTGACACAATAGTTTTTTTTTTTTCCATGGCATAGTGAGCTAAATTAGGCATTAAGGAAGGTATTTGTAGTATAAATGATATAAACAAAAATGAAGAAGATATAATTATGTTGTTATAGGATGAATTTAAATAGTAATTCTTAATAGTACGTACTTGCTGATATTTTACTGTACATAAACACATTAACTGAATTGAAAGAAAAGCCTGAGAAAAATTAATTCAACAAAGCTATGTTTTATTCTTTTCCTATGATTATAATTATTTTCTCTCTACAGTTTCATTACACTAGATGACTAATTCTATACAAAAAACGTCCATTGAGAATGAAAACTTAACATTTTTAAGTGTTTAGTAATAAAAATATCTAATCAAAGCTTAGATTTTGCCATATTGGTAGCAGAGGCATGCTACTACATCAAATGAACACATAATTGTCGCTTTTATCTGAGGTTTTATTTGACCCTTAATGTAGAAAAGTTCCCATTATATGAAGGATACAAGCCAGTAGTTGGCAACAGCTCACTGGCAGGGACCAGTACCACCAAAGACACTTTGCATGGCCCCAGGGGTAGGTGGTTTAAAGATGACTAGCATGCGTCACAATTTTTAGCACCTTCTGTGATCATTACATTGTAATATGCAATGAAATGTAGTGCTACCTCAGTTCTCAAACTTCATTCACTCCACAATTCTGAAAAAATATGGCCGTGTCTATGTTCATGCACCAAAGATGGTGATGGCCATTTTGGCCTTGTGATGCAGAGTTCATGAACAAAAACCAAATTTCTCCCAATACTTCTGTCTGCGAACTAAATTACTCACAAACAAAAGGGTTCATGAACCACCGTAATTGTACCACTCACCCTAATACTAAAGGAGTGGAAGCCTTGAGCTCACATTCTTTCAACTGCACAATGCCCTGGGTAGAGTGAAAAGACGCTCAAAATGTTATGCTGATGTCCTGTCCACCTTATAACATGGTTTTGTTTTCTGTCATTGCATAAAAATCTTATTCAGAAAGGTAAGATATTAGAATCAAAAACAAGCTTTTCCATGGTTTGGGGGAAATTTCAGCATATTCTTTAACTTTAACTCATACTGTAATCCAGTCTGAGGTTGTGTGACACATGCAGCTACTGCCATTTTCAATTTTGAGTACATGCTCTTCCATCATGGACAAAGTTCTTCCAGTTTGCATGTTCTCAGATGGGTCACCTATCCATTCCTTCCCAGTGTGAGGTCCTTTGTGGTTGGGAAGTAATAGTTAACCTTTTTGAAACCTGAAATAGGTGGTATGCACTATTGAAGAAAGATGACTCAGTCAGCCACTTTGAAAAAAACTAATTATGATATTTGAAACATGTCACAGTCTCAATGTTCACTAATAACCCATCATTCCAGCTTGGAAATCACTGGAGCAGCTCTCACAACTCACAAGCTCAGGTTAGTGATCTACCTTTAAGAAAAAAAAAAAAAAAAAAAAAAAAAAAAAAGAGGCTTAGGGCTGACCAGATAGCTCAGGGGATTAAAGCATCTGCTTATGCAGATGCAAGGACCAGGTTCAATCCTTGGCCTGTCATGCAGGCTCTGCCCCTGAGGCGCTCTGAGAAAGTGATAGAGACTGGGTGTGGTGGTCCATGTCTATAATCCCAGCACTTGGGAGGCTGCAAACAGGAAGATCATTATGAATCCCATCTGTGTAGTGAAGTCCTATAGTCCCTGAACTAAAGACATTAAAAAAAGCTCACACATCTGTGCATGAGAGGACTTATGGGCTCTGCCTTCATCTCACAGAGCTGCGTAAACAGATATGAGATAAGGGTGCATACTGAAGTGTGTTTCAAAATTTTAATCACATCCTATAATTCAAATTTAAATTCAAGAGGCCTTATCTGGCTGACCAGCATTTCTTCATGGATATCACAGTGTCTAGACTTAAGTGACCTCCTTTCTTTCTTTTTTGTTTTTTTTTTAGTGAATCCAAAATGTTACCCAATCATTGCACTCTTCCCAACCATATATATCTTAACCCAACTTGACCAATTCAGCTTTTCTGATGTGTAATGGCTGAAAAAATTCTATATTCCTGCAGCTATGGTGTTGGTCAGAAACTGCAGTGTGTATAAAATATCATCATGTACATTCACTTGAAAATGTACCACATAAAATCAATAATTGTTGACTTGTGGTCAGTATCATTAGACTTGTCAACCTGGATCATCTTAGGTGCCTCTCCTGAAGCTTTCTAACAATGATCTTAGCAGCTGGCACCTTGCAGCTACTCTTTACTAGTATTACTCTTCATCAGTATTAAAGGGCTTCTTAGCTTTAGTGATGAAATTAGCCAATAAGCATGATTCTAAGTGCACACACATTTAACGCAATGATGACCTACACTAATGGCTTTTGTTCTTCTACCATATTATTTTTCTCCTGAAAAACTTCAACTTTTTGCATTTTAATTCATGTTCTCGGCATTAATATTTTGAAACAGTTTTGAAAATTTCAAGGTTTTCATGAGTAGATATTAGGCAGCTACTGTGTAACCTGGGCTTGGAGCGTGTTAAGCAGCAGCTAAAGGAATCTACAATTTGAGTAAAAATTTCTTCTTTGGGTAGTGTTAGAGTCTTCTGTCCTATAATTATAGCATCTTTCCCTTCGTTCAAAGATCCTCTCCGGAAATGTTTGTGTACTTGTCTTTACACATTTTACCTAGAGCTTGCTTGTGGGATTCCAGTCTGTGACTGAGACAAATCAAAAGCAGTGTAGTTAGAAGGAATCAATACAATTCTGGGACATCCAATAAGTGTTGGATTGTGATATAAAACTTTCACCAGATACAACTTGTCACTTGTCACTCTCGTAGTTATTTCTCTTGTTGCCAAGACAAAATACTCTACAACTGAAAGTTAAAGGAGAAAAGATTTATTTAGCTCAAAATTTGTAGAGATTTCAGTCCATAATTGGCTGGCTCCAAGGAAGGGTGGCACATGGCAGAGAGGCAACAGTTCACAGTTTGCTGAATTCAGCAAAAGCAAAAAAAAGGAGAAAAAAACAACCTTTTTTGTCCCTTATATTGTATGCAGTCCGCCTGTCCCTGGCTGGGTATAGCACTCACATCCTTAATCCTAGCACTGGACCTTGAATCAGTCACAAACTCTAGATTCAGCCGCCTCTAAAAAGCCTGCCCATCATGATTATATGAGGCTTTGGGGGTCGCCTGGGCACAAACCATAACAGTGACTCAAGAACAAGGTTTTGCAAGTAATGCATTTATTCTTGCCTGGTGCAATCAAACCTCTCTGCTGGTGTGAATCTGTGATTGCAGCCACTCTGCAGTGCCGACATCCTGCATCGGCTCGGGCTCTAGATTCCCATAGGAACATGCAGGCAAGATTTTTTATGTGTACAATTCTCAATAGGGATCGTGATTCTTTTAGAATTTAGTGCTGCCTCAGATTTGATAGGATGTGGATGATGCGAAAAGGCCATAAAACTGAGGAAGCTTGGCTTCCTTTCCCATTGCTCCCCTCCTGCCAAGAAGACTTCTATCCTCCTCATATAGAGACAAGATGTAGGATATAAAAGTTCTCACTTATTTCATCATGAATGTGGAATTTAATTAACTGTCTACTGAAGTAACTTGCTAGAACCCCTTCTCACTGTCATAACAAAGCTGTGTTGTAATGAAAAGCTACAGAACAGAGAAGCTGAAGTCCTATGTGAGTCTAAAGCAGGTCCCTAAGAAGGCTACAGCAGCAGCAACAGCTGAAGTAAAAAGGGGGTGGAGATCAAATCACCCTGGGAGAGCACCGCAATAAATGAAACAAAGAGGTCAGAACATGTGCTTCAACTTTTAGAAGCTCACTGAAGCTCGTAGAAACTAGACTGCCAACCTGAACAGTAGGAGAGAGGACACAGTATGATCATGATGCTCAATTCCAGCTGTTGTTTTTTTTTTATTTACTAGTTGGATGTAATGGAATAAACAAACTCAGAGAAGGAAATGGGATTGATTCTTCAAAAATTAGACAGTAAGAGGAAAACGAAAAGATAGGTAATAAGACTATTCTAATTTTAGGATCAAACCAAAATTATTAGAATTAAGTAAATTTCTCTCTCACTGAGGAAAGTAAAAATATTTGCAGAAGAATGAAGAAAATATACTTATATTAAGTATAATGACTAAGTATGTGGAACTAGTTTACCCATTAAAATAAGCTCTTTGGGATGCATAAGCACATTGGTTTGTGGCACTGCACAGCAGCTAAAATATGGATTAAGCCTGGTCCCATCACACAATGAAGGAATAAAAAATTGATACATATACACAATGAAGTAGTAGCCAAAAGCACGGAAACCCTGTCATCAGTGCCAAAATTGTTAGAACTGGAAAACATTGTATTAAGTAAGCGAAATATGACAGACTTAGAAAGGTAATGTGTGTTCTCTCATAATTTGGAAGATAGAAATAAAGCTGGTCATGGGGGCACTCATCTGTAATCCCAGCACTCAGGAGGCTGAGGGAGGAATATTTCTGTGAGTTTGAAGCCTACTTGGGCTATAAAGTGAGTTAAAAGCTAGCCTGAATTGCATAGTGAGATCCCGTCTCAGAAAGAGAGAGACAGAGAGAAAGAGAGACACAGAGACAGAGACAGTGAGACAGAGAAACAGAGAGAGAGAGAGAGAGAGAGAGAGAGACAGAGACAGAGACAGAGAGAGACAGAGAAGAGGGAGAGAAAGAGAGAGAAAAGGGCATAAAGTGAAAATGGAAATAGTAATTACTATCTACTGAAAAGTATATGGGGTGGAAAAATGATGGTTGGATTTTATCAGTGCATATTTCATATTTTATGCATATATGGAACTACCATTTTGAATACTTACATATAATATAAAAAATATATGTGTCAATAAGAAAATGTAATTTTCTTAATTTGTTCAGTGGACAGTTCTGATTATGGAAGAATTCAGAAAACCAAAAATACTCTTGGGAAATTTGACAAAATGAAAATAGACTATCACTTGGGCTTGTTGAGGCCTACCTATAATCTAAGCACTTGGAAGGCTGTGGCAGGATCATCATTCTAAGTCCAGGCCAACACAGAGTACAAAGAGAGTTCAAGGCCAGGATGACCTGCATAGTGAAGCCTTATCTCAACAACAACAATAAAGGAAGAAAAGAAAATAGAATATCGACTTGAGCCTAATGTATCAGCCAAAGAACAGTACCCTGAGAACAGGGAATCTACTTTCAGGATGGTGACTGTAAAATTGAAAGAAAATCACAAAAATATGACTAATGAGTAATAACATTGAACCATAAATGCTTTTTCTGGCTATATTTTAGTAAAATAACTGCAAAGAAATTTGTGTTGTATTTGTATTTTTCATAAAAAATGCAACGGTTATGGATAAAGTTTTAGTATTGTAGGGAAGGACTAACAAGTTGCCCTTGTAATCAAGAACATCTAGGTAGCTCTTATGCCTATTGTCCATTAGTCCTTCTGATGATTGCTTTCAGTACTGGGCTTGTTTGAAGTGAGCCAAGAAAACTGTTCATGTACATTGAGCACACATTATGGGTCAGGTCGTCCACCCTCATGTACCATTGCCTGGAAATAGATTGAGAAATCATGAAAGGATTTTAATTCTTTTTCTATTCACCTAGAATCAGTTACAAGTGCAGTCTGTCTCTTCTGTCAAAATCCAAATGGGTTAGAGCTCTTAGATATGGTTCGCCGACAGTATTTTCTAATTTCCACATAAAGTTCAACTTGGTTTCTGAGCAGAAAATGTGGATCGCTGCGGAACCCACTGGTATTTCACACTTTTATCATTTTCCATGTGATACACTTGTGCTAAAAGGTCTCCAGTATAAGACTTATGAACGGAAAACAAAGTTGAAGGCAAAAAAATGAAAATATGAATTGAAAACCAAAGAAAAGGAAACCATATAAGGCCTGTATTATTTCTATACACCCCACTCTACCTATCCTGTACCTTCCATCATCCACCTATTCTCATGCAAACTTGAATGTGTCCTGGAGGGCTCTAATTAAAGACTTCAGACTCTGAAACTAGCAGTAGTTGCAAAGTTTTTAAGGCTGACTTATGATGGGGGAAAAAGAATCTGTGCTATATGTGTGTGATGTAGATTATTATAAGAATATAGTGATTGTAAAATAGTTTCTGTTCTTAAATCTTTCTTAACACATAAAGAATGAGAAAGGGAGCACTCTGGAGAGAAGCGTACTTTAGCTCAACTGTTTTCCAGACAGGAACTGGAGTTATGATTCCATAGCTTCGCTTATTCCTCCACGGCGTTATCCTGTTGTCTTACCTCGAGACAAGAGCTCCGACGCTCTGGAGAACCTCTCCTTGGCCAGCTCACATAATTTACTATAAAGACAGCACTGCTTCCACTATTTGGATACAAAAACACAACGTTGGGAAGGATATGGACTAAATAACATATTACCAGTGCGAGTATGAACTCCGGCATTTCCAGCCAGCCACCCGTCACTCTTGATGGGAAAGAATTTTCCTAGACTTCTGCAAACTTGCGCTAACAATAGCTCTCCTTTCTTTCATGACATAGAAAGAAAGCACTGCTATGCAAGGAGCAAGGATAAGTCTTATTCTCATGGGTTTTTCTGCCTTGCTTGTGTTTAATTAATTAAGTTAATCGGTTCATTGTAGTTGTACAGAATAATCACATTCATTATAGGGAATTTGTACCTGATCACATTCATTGTAAGGCATTTGCGCCTGTAGATTATGTAACTCGACTCTTTTCTCCCATTCCACTACCAACCCTTCACTTTATCTCCTCTGCATATTTACAAAAGTTTTGTTTTCATTATTGCCTTTTTTCCCCTCATCATTTAGTTTTCTTTTCCACTTTGCCCATTAAATAAGCTTCTTAATTGTTCTCTGTACTTTAAGATTCTCTCCTTCCGTCAAGATATTGACTATTTAGCATTATATTCCTTCATGGTTGAATTTTTTCAGTAGATATTGAACAGCTTGTGCACATAAGATTTCTGATTGCTGCCATAGCTTCTGCCGTTCTTTTTTGTTTAGTTTTGTTTTCTTGATCTTAACTTTTCTTGACCGTAACTTTTTCTAGGCACAGGTCTGCTATTATGCTGCATCACTCGTCCTACCAGATGAGCACTTTTCTGTGTGCTTTCTGATCTCATCACGTCTCTAGCTACCCATGATTTCCTACAAGCTTTCAAGGACATGCTGGCTTTGATCTTCCAGCATAGATTTTCACATCTGTGTTAGTAAAAGAGTACTTGCACGTATGTCCTACGTTGTGACTGCGACTATCCACCATGACTGAGCTATATTTTATTCAGCAAACTACAAAAGGCAAGTTTTACAAATGGGATAATGAGATAAGCGTGTTCAAAGAAAGAGGGAGTAGTTTAGGGGAATTAATGGTAATGTGTTTCTTACTGTAAGAATTTTTAACAAGTTAAACATTCACTGCATATTTTGGTCACCCACTCGTCGGTGCAAAATTCTATATGCAAGTTGTGTTTTTGTACTACTGAACAAAGAATTAAAATAACTTTATGTGGGATATGCATATATATGTATACATACATATATATATATATATATATATATATATATATGTATGTATGTATGTATGTATATATGTACACACACACACACACACACACACACATATATATATATATATATATATATTCTTCTTTATTTCTTTTTGCACAGTACCAGGGATTGAACCTGGGACCCTGTGCTTGCCAGGCAAGCGTTTATTCTACTGAGCTCTTTTCTCGGCCCCTTTTATTTCTTAAAACAAAGTGTAGTTTAGTTTTTCAGTTATTTCAATAATGTTGTTATAATGAAAAGAAACACGCATCTCCTGTGCACAGGATATTTGCAATGGTTTTCAATTTGAACCATACATTAAACTTTTATTACGTTTTTAGTGTGTCAAAAACTGGTGAAGTGCTTCCTTCTTGAAAACACCACACATTTATTTGTCTATCTACTTTATGCACATGTGCACATGTGCATACACACACACACACACACACACACACACACTCATGCTTACTTTCTCGCCTCTTTAGACTTCTCTGTTTGCTTGTTCCTCTCCATTCTTCTGAAGTTTCAGCTTCTGGCAGGTCAATAGCTTGATTTTGATAATGAAGATTTACTTCCATTTATTTCATCGTCCACTTTATGTACCTACCCCATGGATTTGAGAAATTATATAAAAGACAAAATGTAATAGTAGGTGAACGGAGTCCAAAAAGAGTGAGAGTCCACCCATAATATTTTATAACACCAAAGTGATTTAATATTCCCTGTTCATTTCAGATATATTGATTTGCTTGTTATTCACAGAAAGCTTTTTGTATTAGTGACTACATTGTACTGTTTGGATATAAATATTACTTTTATGATATGCATTGCTTTTTACTATGATATTAAAAACTCACTTCAACGTAAGAATCATTTAACTAATCTTTGTTTTTTTAACTGAGTAGCAGATGTTCATCCTGAGTTAAAGTCTGAATGACATGATTTTGCCAGTGGTCTACATCTAAGCATGTGATTCAACAATGTCTGTAAACATTCCAATTAAAGGTATAAAGGTTATAAAAGAAAACAAAGCATAACATATTCTGACTTCAATAAATTTAAGTTCATGAAATTTATTTAAAATTTCTTGTTCAGAAAACATTGTGTGAAAATTTTCTAGAAAGTGTTACCATTTTAGAATAAATACAATTTTGTGAAAATAAAAGCATTGTTTAAATTATAACTGATTATTGCTAGTGTGCTTAACAATCAGTATCTTTCAATCCTTAAACTAAAACACTTTTAAAACACAACATTAAGCTCTTCACCTTAGTCAATTTTTCATTTCTGGCATCACCAATAAGCTTAAAGAGAAAAGGTTTGTTTGGGCTGGTGATTCTTAGAATTGTCAGCCCACCACTGGCTCGCTCCAGCACAGTTGTTGACTAGAAAGAGCTTGCCACTAGAGAAAAGCCATTCATTTGGAAGAACAGGGAGCAAAGACGTGGGAGGGCCCAGGATGAGAGACAAACACTTTCAGGTCACCCCACAAGTGATTTCCACTTCTGTCAAACCCAACCTCTAACAGAAAAATCAGCTATGTTGTCCCATGAAACAATCACTTTCCCAGAGCCCTGACTCTGGGAACTAGAGACTTTGTGCGGGAAGGGAGAATCTAGATAGAAGTCATGCTTTTTCTTCTTAATCCCTTTTCCGATTTCACTTCATGCTGTTAGGACAATTCTTGCATATAGGCAATCTTAATATTTACAATCTCCTAAATTCTCTCCTGATGTAAACATCTCTGGAAACAAAATTTTAGCTCAGTACCCCTCACAAACAATTCAAACTCACTGCTAATACTTTGCTGACTTCTCCTAAATCTACCAGTGTTGTCTGCACTTCCAGTATTTATATTAAGAGATTCCAATAACGTCCAATAATCTTTCTGTACTTACAACTTGCTCCTTACATTTCTTTTACTTTCCAAGGCTGCCACACTATTTGGAGTCACCTTAAAATTCTTGTTTAAGTGGATTATTGAATACTGTTATTTAGTGCTAAGATTCTGAATGTGTTACAGAGAAGGCGATCTGTAAACTTAACCCTAGTGCAAGGTGCTGGGTTGCAGGTCTTAATGGGAGCCTATAAGAGTATGAAAGTGGTGGAAAGGGATAAACAAATTATCAGGAAAGTGTGCAAATTTTGTTTTAAAGGTGGAAGTTCATCCCATTTTACTTTATCTCTGTCTTTCTCTTTGTTTTTCTACCATGTGGGAACACAGGAAGAAAATACCTCCAGATTACAAGTTATGAGTCTCGACCTTTCTAGCCAAGAAGTGTGACAATGAATTTTGTTCACTATGAACTGCTGGATATTAGGTATTCTGTTACAAGGAGACAAAGTAGCAGATGAAGACATGATACAAATAAATACTGCTCAGTGGCTATCCCTGTGTCATGAGAGCAGATTTATTCATATCATTTTACATTTCAGAGTTCTATCAAATATCTCTGTTTTCAAAACAAAAATAAATATGTCTGTTTTCTAAAGAAACCATTTCCTTTAGCTTGTTAGACAAGGCCTTCAGCACTTACCTCCCAAGCCTCATACCCGTCTTTATACAGTACAGCACTTGATTCCAGCATTCCTATTCATTTATTATTGTTCTTTTTGTTAGCAACACATATTGATTAAATTCGTTTGGGGAATTGGTACCTATACATATCTCATCTACATCATTTTTATTTCTTTGCTGTCTTTCTGTAGATGTCCTTCACATCTCTATGAGTTTGCCTCCCTGTTTCCTGACACTTTTCTTTTATTTTGTACTTAATCTTTGGATCTGTCATACTAAGGAAATCATGTGATATTTAATCTCCTGTTACAAGCTTATTTTACTTTGTAGTATGATCTCAAAATCTATCTGTTTTCCTAAATGAATAAAATTTATCTTTCCCGATGGCTGAACAGCATACCAATGTGGATATACACTGCATTTTCTTTATGAATGTATCTATTGATGGGTATATAGGCCAGCACTATGGTTTAGCTGTTGTGAATTCTGCTGCTCCAAACATGACACCCATTTATGACTATAATATGATGATCAACTTCTTTCAAGAAGATACCAGAAGAGTACAGATGAGTCAAATGTAATTTCTGTTTTTAGTTTGTGAGAAATTTATCTAGTGATTCCCAGAGGAGTTGTACTAGTTTAGAGTCCATACAAGCATTGAAAGTTTCATTTTTCTTTCCTCAATCTTAACAGTGATTTTTTTTTTTTTGAGTTCTTCCTGATAGGTGGTCTTGCTAATGTACAGCAAAATCTCAGGGCTGCTTCTATTTAAATTTCTTGAAATACACAGATGCTGAACACATGCACTCCTCTTCCCACCTGTGTTTCTTATCTCTGGTGCTACATGGTTGCTTCACATATTCTCACATTGATTTAAAGCCTCTCCATGAGTCTCTGTCCTGATTTTCAGTCTTTGAATAACTTTGTTAGTTCCACCTTCTTCATGAACTCTGAATTAACTACCATTCACTTCAAGCTATTATTCCTTCTTATATGTAATTCTAGTGATTATCCTATTCTTATTTTGACTTTTAAATGAATTTTTTTGGTTTTGGATTATTTTACCTACCAATTATGCAGCCAGAGAATTCTCACCTTCATATACAGCTATTAATTCTCATAATAAATTGATAGATGCACGACATACTGTTATATGAACGACAGAGATTAATGTGGTTTTAACATGTTTAAACACTTTCAATTCTGTTCTAAAATAAAGGATGAACTGATGGCCAGAAACACCAATGTGAAACCATAAGTATATTACAATACTTTATATAATTTGTTCTATACACACTCCTATTGAAGCTTTCTCCAAAGTTGTAATGAACTAGAAATAGTAGCCTGTACTTACATTTCTAAAATAAAAGGAAATACTCTAGAGTTTACAAAGCTCTTTTAATTTAAATATTTCACTGACTTGGGGAAAATAATATGGTGTAAGTATTTGTGTGCCCATATTTGCTTTAGGTCTCCTGCCATAATTGTACATTTGCTTTGTGTTTTATTAAGTTTAAGATAATTGAACAGCAATGATAATGAGCTTTCCATGTGTTGTTTTCAAGAGCATCAGGAACTGAGGTATTGTGATTGACTTGGAGTTCTTGTTTGATTTATAAATTCTGAGGTACAGGTATCACAAAAGATTCAGCCTGAAACTGTGTCACGTTTTCAATTTCAATAAAAGAAAACATAGTACACAATTAAAATACATTTAAAATTAATTTCCCACCCTTAAAAATACTCAAATACAAGTTCTGCCTAATTTGTAGAAGTTGGTATTAAGTGTAGAGATATAACTTTTAAGTAAAGAAAATTTACTCTTCATTATTATTCACTGTAGATTAAGTATATGTCTTGCAAAGTTCAAGCACTGATGACTTATCTTCCTGTTCACATGTTGAAGCATTTGGAGGAACAGTCTTTGGAAGATACATAGGGTTTGAGGAGGGTTGGTTACCTAATCATTACAAGGAGACTCTTGTTTTAATGGGAAGACACGGACAAGCCCTTATCTGGAAGATGACCTCACTTTCAACTTGTCCACAGTTAGGATGCTGTAACCTCGTCATGTTAGCTGCGCAGAAAAGTTCTAAACAGATGGCCAGCACCATGTTATTGAGTTGCTCAGCCTACTGAGCTGTGTGAGATGTTTCTCTTATTTACAGATTACCTGCACTGTGATTTTCTATAATAGCAGTAGAAAACTAAGGTAACATTCAAAGTAATGCATAGCTAGATTTACTTATTAGTTTCTGTATTAGTTGGTAAGTGAAACTTACATACTTTGGCCAACAGCTTCCCTTAAGACATGAGAAACATCTCTGATATTTTGTAGCAATGCTGAGCCAAAGTCCAGGCAGGGATGAAGTTTGAATGAAGTCTGAGCTGTGTGTTGCAACCGATGCTTCCAACATCCCCGTGATCAAACTGAAGCCACTGTTCTCCTGTTGAAATAGCACTCTTAATTGCTGAATGCTGTCTCCCATGCCCTGATGTTGGCATTGCCATGCTGCGAGGATAATCTAAACTACATGATCTGACTAAGAATTCCCATCTCAGGCTGTGTTTCCAGGTAAACTTAGCAGAGGTGACCTTCTGCCACAAATAGCAAATAGGGTGCTCAGCCTTTTCTAATGATCTCAGTAAAGGCACCCTTATGGACAACCCAGAGGCATAAGTTAAAGGGTTTTTATTCATCCAGTATAACATTCTATTATACGAACTAGTGGAGTTGCAGATAAATATTTCTGAAAATATTTTCTGTAAGATTTTTTGTGCTACTTGAACCCACAAGAGAAACAGCAGATTCCGAATATGCTTAGCTTTTTTCTTTTGTTTAAGTTATTTTTTATTTATTTTATTTATTTATTTTACTGAAGGAAAAATATCAATCAGACAGTTTTAAGACTTCTTAACAAGACAGATTTGATAAATTAATACATTGCAAACTGTCTTCATACTGTTTTGATATCGTACAAGGTGCATACATGATATTATACTTAGAGACATTATTATAGCACATGTCTCTTATCAGTAAATTAAGAGTGTACTTTACTTCTCTTATTTTTTAATACCTGAATTATATCAAAAATTCAATAATTATTTTCCCAGTGGATGACCATAGTACTAGAAGCCGACATAATATCCTTTCCCACCACCATTAGTGCAGATCTTGCCTCTCATAGGATTATGTAAAAAGACAGCGTTTTCTATCCCAACTGTACTGTCCATACACACACATCATGATTTTTTCTTTCTATACCCCTTTGTCTCCACCTGTCAAAGGTGGGCACTCCATTGTCATTCAACTAACTTAGGTGCTTGAACTCGACAACACAATCCAACACAGTCCAGCATTCCACAACAATAGTGAATTATTCAAAGAAGTTGTTGACCATAGCCATTTGCAGCTCAGCTTAATATTATGGCCCCATGAAGTATACTTCATTTTTTATACTTTTCTGCTGGATGGTTAAGACCTAGATAGAGCAAGACTTATACACCAACACATGTACTTTATGTTTCTTAGGTGGTCAGTGAAGTCCGCTCAGGATTTATCTTGTAGTCCTGTACATTATTCTGTAGATCCTTGTCAGTGTCATCCATGTGGATGAGTCACGGCCAATGCTTGACCAGTTTGCTCTCTGTGAGAGCCTGAGAGAAAGTTTCCTCTCCATGTGACTCTCCCCAGGCACACTATAGAACTTCGATCTCTTTCCTCTATGGCTCCATAATCTCCGTGTTCAGAAAATTAGGAGCTCAACTGAGTTTCATGATGTTGCAGTACAGGTTCTCCTATGTTCTGAGTCTTCGCTGACCTTAAAGGCTAGGGCCAAAATGTTGTCTGGCCTTGTGGCTCTTCTATTTCTCCAAGTCTGACTTGTAAACTTAGGTTGTTAACCATCCAGAAGAAAAGCTGATTAGTATCCTGCAGCATATGCCATTCACTTTGCCTTATCTGACTCAATTGATTTTAGTTGTTGTTGTACATTTCCTTTTGTATTTCTGCTTTTCGCTTGTTATACTAGGGAGACTATATGATGTTTACACGTGTACCTGGTTTATTTCACTTATGAGCATATGTTCAAGTGGCATCCACTTCAGTGTAAATGCTGCAAACTTATTATTCTTAATAGCTGAGTAATACTCCATTATACAGAAATACCACATCTTTTTTCAAACATTCATCATGTGATGGACATCTTGGTTGTTTCCAAGATTTTGCTATCACACATTGCTCTGCTATAAACATAGGTACACATATATCACTATGATACAATGTTTTCATATCCTTTGGGAAAATTCCCACTGGGGGTATAACCGGCTTGAATGGGATTTCTAGTCCTACTCTTTTGAGGAGTCTCCACATTGACATCCACAATGGTTGTACCAGTCTACATTCCCACCAGCAGTGGAGAATTGTTCCCTTTTTTCCACAACCTCTCCAACATCTGTTATTGGTTGATTTCCTTATGATAGCCATTCTTTCTGGTATCTCAGTGTTGATTTTATTTGCATTTCACGAATGACTAGCGATGTGGAGCATTTTTTCATATATTTATTTGCTTCTTTAATTTCATCCTCTGAGGGGTGTATTCATCTCAGATGCCCATTACTGAATTGGGTCTTTAAATTTGAGGGCCCTGTTACATCTCAGTTCTTTATATATTCTAGACAGTAGTCCTCTGCCTGATTGCTTATTATTTAGGATATTTTCAAAGTTTGTGGGTTGTCTTTTCACTCTGTTGACAATTTCTTTTGACATGCAGAAGCTCCTTAAGAAGAGCTGATCCCAGTTGTTCATTGTTTCAAGTGCTTCCCATGCTAATATATGTTTGTTCATGAACTCTTTACCTACCCCTATGTCTTCAAGAGTTCCTCCTACTTTCTCTTCCAGGAGATTGAGTGTTTCTCTTTTAATGTTTAGATCTTTCATCCATTTTGACTTTACCTTAGTGCATGGTGATAGAGTTGGGTCAAGTTTTAGTTTTCGGCATGTAGAAAGCCATGTTTTCCAGCACCATTTGTTAAAGAGGCTATCTTTCTCCCATTGAGCTTGTGTAGCCCATTTGTAGAAGTTAAGATGGCTGAGTGTTTTCGTAGATGCCTCTGCATCTTCTAATCTATTCCACTTATCCTCAGGTCTATTTTGTTGCCAATACCATGTTGATTTTTTCACAGTGGCTTTGTAGTATAATTTCAAATCAGGAACTGTGATTCCTCCTGCCTTGTCTTTATTGGCCAAGATTGCCTTTGCTATCCTACGTTGTTTGTGGTTCCAAATAAATTTTAGTATTGATTTCTCTATGTCTGGGAGGTATGTTGGTGGCAGTTTGATTAGGATTGCATTAAATCTGTACAGCAATATTGAGAGTATGGCCATCTTCACGATGTTGATTCTTCCTATCCAGGATCATGGAATATCTTTCCATTTTCTGAAATCTTCTATAATCTGTTTTCTTACGGTGTTGTAATTTTCCATGGAAAGATCTTTAACTTCCTTAGTTAAGTGAATCCCAAGGTATTTCATTTTCTGTGGTGCTATTGTAAAAGGTATTGTTTCTATTATTTCCCTTTAAATGTGCTTGTTATCTGTGTAGAGGAATGCTATTGGCTTTTGAGTATTGATTTTATATCCTGCTATGCTACTGAATTTCATATCAGTTCTAGCAATTTCTTGGTGGAATTTTTGGGGTCTTCCAAGTAAAGTATCATGTCATCTGCAAATGGTGATAATTTAACTTCTTCTTTACCTATTCTTATTCCCTTTATTTCTCTCTCTTTTCTAATGGCTGTTGCTAAGGATTCCAAGACTATATTGAATAGGAGGGGTGATAGAAGTCATCCTTGTCTTGTACCTGATTTAAGAGTAAAAGATTTCAGTTTTTCCCCATTTAGGATTATATGAGAATTTGGGTTGTCATAGATGGCTTTTGTCAAGTTAAGATAGAGTCCATCTGTTCCAATTTTCTGTAGGACCTTGAACATGAATGAATGTTGGACTTTATCAAAGGCTTTCTCTTCATCAATTGAGATGATCATGTGGTTTTTAGAATTCAGTCTATTAATACTGTGTATTACATTTATAGATATTCGAATATTGAACCATCCTTGCATTCCTGGGATGAATCCCACCTGGTCATGGTGGATGATCTTCTTGATGATTAGCTGTATTCTATTTGCCAGGATGTTGTTTAGTATTTTTGCATCTATGTTCATGAGAGAGACTGGCTTGTAGTTCTCCTTTTTGGTCGTGTCTTTCCTGGTTTTGGAATCAGTATTACACTTGCCTCCAGAAATGATTTTGGGAGGACTTTTCCCTATTCAACTTCATTGAAGAGTTTGTGGAGTGTGGGGATTGTATCTTCTATAAATTTCTTGTAGAATTCAGCTGTGAATCCATCAGGACCTGGACTTTTCTTTGTCGATAGGCTTTTTATTATGTTTTGTATTTCGTTGGCTGTTATCGGCTTACTGAGAGTTGTTATATCTTCTTGATTCAGTTTTCCTAATTTGTACCTTTCAAGGACTATGTGCATTTCTTCTGTGTCTTCTATTCTGTCAGCGTAAAGATTCTTGAAGTAACTATTGATAATCTTCTGAATTTCCACTGGGTCTGTGGTGATTCACCCTTTTCATTCCATATCGCTTGTACTTGAATTTTCCTTTGCCTCTTTTTGTTGAGGTTGGCAAGTGGCTTATCAACTTTATTTAGTTTTTCAAAGAATAAACTTTTTGAATTGTGGATTCTTTGAACTGTTTTTTTCATTTCAATTGAATTAATTTCTGCTCTAATCTTTACGATTTCTTCCCGTCTTTGCACTCTGGGTTTTGTTTGCTCTTCTTTTTCTTGCTTTCAGACATGCAAAATTAGGGTGCTAATTTGTTCCCTTTCTGTTTTCCCAATGTGTGAGTTCATAGCTATGATTTTCCCTCTAAGAACTGATTTCATCGCATCCCATAAATTCTGATAAGTTGTACTTGAATTTTCATTACATTGTAGATATTGTTGAATTTCTTGCTGAATTTCTTCTGCAACCCTTTGATTGCTGAGTAGGGTGTTTTTTAGTTTCCATGAATTTAGTGGGTTTTTCTGGTTTCTTTTCTCGTTTATTTCCAGTTTCTTTGAATTGTGGTCAGATAGTATGCATGGGATAATTTCTATTTTCTTGCATATGCTTAGGCATGACCTCTGGAGTAGTATGTGGTCTATTTTGGAAAATGACCAATGTGCAGCTGAAAAAAAATGTGTATTCAGCTGTGGTTGGGTGGAACACTCTGTATATGTCCACCAGGTCCATTTGTTCCAAGTTCTGGTTCAGTTCTTCTACTTCCTTGCTAATTCGTTGTCTGGTTGACCTATCTTTTTGAGATAAGGGTGTGTGAAGGTCTCCTGTTACACATTAAGTTTTTCATGTCCCTTAAGATTTGTCTTACATAGTTGGGTGCTCCTGTGTTTGGTGCATAAATATTTATGATTGTTAATTCTTGCTCTTGAATTGTTCCCCTGAGCAATATATAGTGGCCTTCTTTGTGTCATTTGATCCTTTTTGGTTTGAAGTTGAGATGGTCTGAGAACAGAATTGCTACTCCTGCTTTTTTCTGAGGTGCTGGGGCACGAAGTATTGTTTTTCTTCCTTTGACTTTGAGCCTATGAATGTCCTTTTGAGTTAAGTGTGTTTCTTATATACAGCATGTTGTTGGATTTTGTTTCCTAATCCACTGTGCCAGTGTATTTCTCTTAATTGGAGAATTAAGTCCGTTTACATTGATGGTTATGACTGAAATGTGCTGACTTATGTTTGTCATGTAATTTACCTGGTATTGTTTATTCCTTTCTAACCTGCGTTTAATTGTCTGTCCTGTTTATTGGGTCCCTTCCATTCTCATTCATGGAGTTCTGGCCATTGCACTCTCTCTTTAGAACATCTTTCAGCAGCCTGTGAAGGGATGGCTTTGTCACGAAATTCTTTAGTTCTTCTTTGTCGTGGAAGTATTTCACTTCTCCATCAAACTTGAGAGTTTTGCAGTGTATAATAGTCTGGGCTGGAATTTCTTTCCATGTAGGAATTAAAGAACTCTGCTCCATGCTCTCCTTGCCTTCATTGTTTGTGTAGAGAAGTCGGCTGCAATTCTGTTGGGTTTTCCTTTGAATGTGAGCTCCTTCTTCTCTCTCGCAGCTTTCAATGTATTACTTTTGTGTTGGATTTCTGGGATCTTGTCTATTGTATGTCTCGGTGTGTTTCTACTTGGGTTTAGGTTATTTGGTGTTCTGTATGCTTCAGTGACCTGAATGTTGGATTGTTTCCTCATATTTAGGAAGTTTTCTGTGATTATTTCTCCCCAAATTCTTTTTATGTCGTTTGTATTAACTCCTTCATTCTCGTTGATACTAATTATTCTCGCATTGTTCATCCTGGCATCATCTTGCAGGTGATCGATTATTTTTTCCTGCATACTCATTGTTTTTAAGAGATCCTTTCTGACCTTTTTACTAGCTGCTCCAGCATCTTCAAGATCTGAAACTCTGTCTTCGCTTTCACTCAGACGATTTTGTAGACTCGTGATTGATATTTTTAGTTCTTGTATATCTCTTTGACTGTGTTTCATGTGTTCTATTTCTCTTCTGTATTGCTCATTCAAGGAATCCATCATATTTCTGATCTCCTCAATTTTTTATCCGTGTCTTCCTTAGAGGTAGTTATTAATTCTTTTTCTGCATAGTTTCGTCCAGTTTGGGTTTCCTCTGTATATTTCTGGACTCGTTTTTATATTTCAGATGCTATGACTTCAAAAAGTTCTTTTTCGATTTCAGAACTTATTTCTGCTTTGAGTTCCTCATGCTCTTTCTGCTGTTGTTTCTGTGCTTCAGATGCTATTAATTCATATATATCAGCTGGAATAGTGCTCTTTGCACTTGTTCTGGGTGAGCATCGTTTTTCCACCCAATGTTTCTGGAATTCATTCTTTATTTCAGATGCTATGTATTCAGATATTTCTTTTTTAATTTGGGGAACTACTTCTCCTTTTATTTCCTCTATAGCTTTCTGCTGTTGTTCCTTTGCTGCTGTAACTGTTAATTCATTCATTGCAGCTGAGCTAATGTCCTCTGCCCTTCCTGATGGACTCAAGTTCTGGGATTGCGTTTTTCCCCTTCTCTTTGTCATTTTATATAGCACTGACCTTTGACCTTTGGTGTACAGCTTTGGTGCAGCTATAACCTTAGCTTGTTATGAGATTCAGGGGCCAGTCTATTAAGTTTGAGATTTTCCAGGTATGCCTATCCTGGATCTAGCTGTTGTGTTCAGTTCCTTTTTTGCTGAAGCTCCTTTGGTTCCCCTCTGTTGGTTCCCTGTTCAGGCGAGCACTTACCCAACTGGGATGCAGTGAGAGTAATGGAAATTCACCGTCTTAGCTGGCTTTGGGGCGAGGATCTTGAAACTTACCAGGGTCAGCCCTCCTGTATCATTTAGATCGTTCCCCAGGTGGGCAGGCCTGGGCTTTTTTGGGTCTTCTGGGATCACAAAAGGATAGTGGATGATCTTATTCACTGAGTAGGCTGTACTGGGTCAGCCATCCTGTGCTGGGTCCGGGTCTATAGGCCGGAACCCGAGAAAGTTGACAAAGTCCCTCTGGTGCAGCGGTCCTGGAGCCCACAGGCCAGGCTGTGCTGGGTTTCGGTTTGTGCCATGGGACCGAGGATTGCTGAGAAATGTCCCTCCCATGTGGCAGGCTTGGAGTTCTCACTCCAGGCCGACCTGCACTGGGTCTGGGGCTGTGGGGTGGGACCGGTAATCACCTGGAAATATTTCTCCGGCACGGTGGGCCTGGAGCTCTCACTGGGCCATGGGGGTTGGAGGATCAGGGAATCCCTGGAAATGTCTCTCGGGCACAGTGGGCCTGGAGTTCTACACTCACTGAACTTTGATGCCCAAAAAATTGGGGAAATTCCCACTCGCTCAGCGGGCTTTAGGACAGGGGATCCGGGGAGTTGTTGGTGAGTGGGTCCTGAGGTTTCAGGCCAGTCACTGCCTTGGAGGGCTTGGGGGCAGCGATCCGGTTAGCGCGCGTGGGTAGAAGCCAAAGGCTCTCCCTCAGACTCACCACACTCTCACTGATCTGGGAAGCCTGGTGAGTCGTGCAAATTCCCACTCACTGGGAGAGCTTGGGGCGGGATCCCTGAGGCCGCTGGAGTCAGTCACTGTCTCAGGCTGGTCTCTGGCTGGGCAGCATGGGCAGGATGGAATAGGCTGCTGGCATTGGTCTCACTGTCTCGGGAGGTCTCTGGGGCTGGGCGGGCGTAGGCTGGATCAAGGAGGATGGCAAAGTCAGCCACGCTGTCTCAGGCTGGTCTCTGGGGCTGGGTGGGCACGGGCGGGATCGAGGAGTGCTTTGTTTAATTATTGTTCGGTCAGTATGTACTGCAAAGGATGATTATGACCTTCAATTGTTGTTCAAAAGTTACTTGCTTAGAAGTATGGCTTTTCTACAGATTTTGATTTTTGGTTATAGAGCTGTATAAAATCCTTTATTATGGGCTCCTTGCAGATGAATACACATTAATATTATTGTTATCAAAAATATTATGCTTCTTAAAAGAAAAAGCAGAATTTCTGAAAGACAGAGAAACATAGGATTAACAAAGAAAAAATTTACTCACAGCTGGAACCAGGGCTGAAAGCATAGGGATCGTACTTGCTGAAGAAAAACAAAAGTCTTTTGTCTTAGAGAAATAATAGCTTGGTCCTTTCATCCTTATTCTAATGCAACATGATGCCCACCGCTTCAGAAAATTGAGCAAATTTTTATTATCAACTTGAATTTCAAATTCAGAAGGGAACAAAAGGAGAATCCTATATGCAAAACACTATAAAAAAGGTTTTACTGTCATCTTTTAAAATTTTATTTTGTTACATTTCCTTTTTCACAGAAATTTGTTTTCCTGATATAAATAGAAATCTATCATTACCTATTTTTAAATGTCTCATTATAAGTAAGGTAATTCAGTTAGCCTTAGAAAATGCTATTTCCTACATTAAGTAATCCTAAATTAAGTTGTGCAATATTACTTTTCTTCACCAACTAATTAAGGCATTTGTTAAACTTGTATAATTTTAAGGTAACAAGGAAAGTCTAATGAAGTCCATTGAATTTTTTCCATTAAGTTAACATTATAGACTTTTAATGAATGCCTTAATTAGATACTATTATGAACAGAGTTGATGCACAACTGAAAATCTGTTTTAATGTACACAATATGCCCCATTAACATTCACTGCTGGACACTGACCAAAAACGTTAATTAAAAATATGTCACATCCTCCTTCATATGACTGCCCATTCAGTAAAGATCATAGGTTCAGAAATACACTATATTATAGCAACCCAGAAATACCATTGAAACAAATTGTGTCGAGTGACACTCCTTTGTCACCTGTGCATTCTTCTATTCTAAGTTTTCCATTTTATTGCTCTATTTTACTAAAAGGCAGCTAATTTTGTGCTTTGGTTTTCTCTGACTTATAGCTTCCATTCGTCTCAGAGACGGCCCTTATGATATCCTTTTCTTCTCTTTTCCTTCTCAATCCTGATTGAATTTCTGTCTGACCTTCCAAAAGAATATTCTCTATATAGTCACTCCTGATCTTTACATTCACACTTACATCAAGAAAAACTTATTCTTTTTGTTTTTATGATTTACTGGTGGTCTCTGATATTCTTTACAATGTTATTACCTTGTATTACTTTTTATTCCTTCAACTAAGGAATTCGTGTCAGAGCAGTGACTTTCCCCACCCCAATTTCAGTTGTATGTGATGAAAACGATGTTACATAAAGGATTTTACCCCATGGCTTTGTGTTTAGCTGTCCCCTATTTTCATTCCATGCAATCTATTGGGAGATTTCTACAACAACATGTATATGTCAAAAATAATCAGACTCACTCCCACCATAGCTATTTGGGTCCTAATTGGGAAATAACTTTTTCTAAGTGCTAAAGATCAGCAGCAAATACAGCAGACACATAGTTTCCCTTTAATGAGGCACACATTTTAAATTCCAGCAAACAATGATAACTCACAGATTATATCGATTACTAGCTTCTATATTGGACTACAATGTCAGTAGCTCCCTGCTTTAACCAGTTTTTAAAATATTTTATTACTACCAAACTTCAAATGTTAGAAATCATAATTATTCTGTTTACATCATCCTACCACACTTTCCATATTTCTAACAAGATGCATAAATTTTAGAAGGAACGTAATTTAGGAAATTCCCAGTCTCTTATTCTCAAACCTGCCAATCAAATCATCGGCTACATTTTCCAATCTTCATTTCCACAGCCAGTGTTTTGATTACACTCCCATCATTTCTTGCATGCATTAAACAATTAATCTCTCTCTTTTTCCCTGAAACCACCGCACTACTACTAAAGGTTGTAGTTGTGCAAATGAGAACAGTTTATAAAATTCAAATGACTGTTAAGATTTTGCACAACACTGAAGTTTTATCTTCTCATCACTTTTACAAAACATGATAAACTTCGTTCAGAGATGTACATGTTTCTTAAAATACTGGGTAATCAACAGCTTGCTAGTACTATCTCCTTATAGCATACAGAAGCATCCATAATTTCAGCCAACTTAAATTTTTCCAATTTCACAAATGCATTTAACATCTCCTTTGCGAGTCTACCCAACACATTTTCTGATCCACCTTTATCCTTACAATATTGTCTTCAAAACTGAAGTACCATTTCCACTAGGAAGCCCTTTCACACTAACAATCTAACATTCACACATTTTTCTGTTTCCTATTCTTCTTAGGGTACAGTGAAAAAAAGGTTATCAAAGCTCAGAATAACTACTTATCCTCTTGGCATGGCCCCAAGTAAAGCTGATTCCTATATTAGTGGAATATTCATTTATAAAATCTGTATTTCCCTGAGTATTTAAATTTCCCGTAGATGTCCAGAAACTAATCCATTGAATCTACAATGATATTCCCTTGTGTAATAAAAGGGATTCAAAATTATACACGGTCTTACAGTTCTCAATCAGTGAACTTAAATCTAAGAAGATTAGCGTAGTTCATTGGGATCAACCTAATTTATCCACTAGTTTCAAAAGCGGAAGAAAACTTGTCAGAATAATAGGATATAAAATATGCTCTAGAAAGATTTGTAGTAATAGTGTTTGTGGACAGGATATCATACCTGCATCTTGTACTATGAATAACCGCTAAGAAAACAACAATATGCAATGTATTAATTATTGAAAATGTCCTACCAATCAGTTCTGAAGCTGTCTCATTGCTATTTGTTTCTCAATAAAATTAATTTCTTAAAAAGTGCTCTACTTCCCTTAGCTGACTTTGAAGATGAAGAGAGGGACCAATGAAAAAGAAATATGATGATGTTAAGCAGCTTGATGTAGACAAATAGAAATACAGTGTATCAGAAACTAACACAATAGGGAAATTACATCATTCCAAACAGATAACTGCATAAATGGTTTCACAGAGTACAGGATAAATAACAATCCAAAAGTATTCCCCAACTTTTCGGAGTAGTTAACTTCAGTCTCGTGCCTGATTGGAAGTTGTGCACATGTGTAACAGACATTTTACAAAAGTATTTAAGATAACAGAAGTAATGGAGCTCCTTACATATCACTACCATGCCTAGACTAAATTTTGACTATTGCAGGCTAGACAATGAGCACAACATATTCAAGTATGAACTGATCACCAATTATAAAAGGTAGATGTGACTTTCATTATGACAATAAACTGCAATGCCCTGAGCCAGTTAATATATTGCACGATGGCCTTTCAGTAGACATCAAACTTACAAACAACTGGGTGATTTGAAGAATAAGTATTCATTTAATAGTTATTTTGACTGGAAGTTCATAGTCAAGGTAAAATTATTTTTCTTAGTTTATATATGTCATCTTCTCAATATGTCCTTATACATGGTCTTTTTTTTCCTCTGTGAATGTTTAGAGAGAGGAGTGAGAGAGACACAGAGATACAGAGACAGAGACAGTAAGACAGAGACAGACAGACAGAGACAGACAGACACATAGTGACACAGAGACAAAGATGGAGACAAAGACAGGGACACAGAGTGACAGGGAGCATTTTGCTCTATATTCCTATGATTATTTGATCCTATGAGATTAAGGCTCTACCCTTATGTACTAATTTAACCATTATGGCCTCCTGGAAACTATATGTCTAAAAACAGTTTTCTTGGGGATTAGGACCTTCAACATATAAAGCTTTATGTTATAATATACAGAATTCATAACATTTCCATAAAAACAGAATAGAAATAACTGTCAAAATGTACAGGAATTCAACATCAGGAACTAATTTTAAAAACAGATTTCTGATGTACAAAGAATTGCATAATTCTAGACATTCAATTGAATTTGAAGCAAAAAAGCACTAACATGAACTATATGGAGCAGACTTTCCTTTTTTTTTTTTTTACTTTTGAAAAGTTTCAGTAGTGTAAATGTGCCGCATGTCACGGTCACACTCACTGCAGAAAATGCCCAGAATACCTGTCTCCTTCTTCTGTCAGCATCACATTTGTGGTAGCTTGTGTCTGCATTATGGTTTGTGTCTAGTTGTCCCCCCAAAGCCTCATGCAGTCATGGGGCGGGGACATCTAGAGTTTGAGATTAACTCATGACCCACTGCGATTATGGGTGTTGGTACTGCTGTGTGTGAGTGCTTTCCCCACCCTGAGGCCAACAGCAGGAATGCAACGTAAGAGACACAGACTTCCTCTCTGTGCCCTTGTTGCTGTTGTGGCTTCACTCACTCTTTGCCGCTGCTGTGAACTGCTCCCTTCTGCCATGTGCTGCCCCATCTTAGAGCCAGCTGAGTATGGACTGAAACTGCCAGTAACTGTGAGCTAAATAAACTTTTCCTTCCTTCATTTTGGGTGTTGGGTATTTGTCCCAGCAATGAGAGAAGAGTGACTGAGACAGTCTGGATATTTCACAAAACTTCATGCAATCATGTGAGTGCAGTTTCTGGGAAGTTGTTCAATCTATAGTCTGTGATTGATTCATTATCTTGTGTTGGGAATGGGGACATTGTGCTACATATATTCTAGGGCAGGTAAAATTCATACAGTACAAGGGAGGAAAAGAGGTTTGCTTCTCCTGTGTCTTCCATTGTCACAAACTATTGTCCCTCCATAAATTCATCTTGCCTTGGAGCCAGCAAATAATGTGCTAAAAGCTCCACAAACTGTGAGCTCAATAAGCCTTTCCTTCTTTAACTTTGAAGGTCAGGTATTTTGTTTCAGCAAAGAGAGAAAAACACATAAAACAGCATTCATGTATTTATTTTATAAAATATACATTTCATTCCTATTCATTTAAATTAACTAGATTCATAGGCTAAAATCAGAGATTAAAAATGAAGGTCAATAATACTAAGTCAAGTTACACTTTCAGATATATTGGCATTCATGGATTATAATACCTCTTTTTTCTCCCTATAACTGGCAATTATTTTTTAATTTTTTTTTGGGGGGGAAGTGGGATTAAACTCAGGCCCTTGCATATATTGACTTTTTTTTTCTTCAGAACTGGGAATTGAACTCATACCCAGGGATGTGCTTATTCCCCCGAGCCACCTCCCTGGCCCCTGAGTTTTTTATATAAGACAAATTGTGAGATATTTAAGCTTGTATGTTTGACTTAATTCATTTAACATTATGGTTTTCAAGATTCACCTGTCTTCCTACAGATAACTCTAGTTTATCTTTCTATATGCCAAAGTAGTCCTCCATTTTGTATAATTACCACAATTTTTTTTAAATCAGTTAATCTGTCAATAAACGTATAGGTTACTTCCAAGATTTAGCTGCCATTGTTATGAATTTTGCTGTCAGAAACTTAAGCATGCATACCTCACTATAGCATACTGCTGTTAGCTTCTTCAGAAAGATGTATAGAAAAGAAGCATCAGGACAAAATGAAATCCACTTTTTTAGTTTTCTGAAGAACGTCCATAAAGTTGTTCATGACCCAACCATTTACAATCCAACCAATAATGAAGCCAATAATTCCTGTTTCCCACAGCCTCACAATCAGTTATCATTGATGGATGTCTACATATCAGCCATTATTTTTAAAATTAGTTGAATCTCAGTGCTGTTTTATTTTGTGGTTCTTAAGTTACTAGCAATGTTTATGTGCATACAGACTAGTTACAGTTCTTAGTCAAAAAGTGTTTATTCTTTTCAGATGTGAATATTTTTTATTGGTTCCTTAAATTACAAGGGTCTTCTTTTTGGTTCTTCACTATATTCTTCATATTAATCCTTTGTCTAAAAATTTTTAAAAAATCAATATTATCCTTTTCCTGGAGAGGGAGAATAAACATAGTGAAAATGGCCATATTTTCCAAAACTGAAAGCAGATTTTTATTTTGCAATCACAACCATGTTACCAAGAGCATTTCTTTCTGGGATACCCAAATAACTAGTGGAATAAAATACCTACAAGCAGGTGCAGGGGCCCGGAGTTCAGTCCCCAAGGTTGCTGTGCCAGCCCCTCCTCCTTGGGCATGCTGAGACAGCAATTGAGACTGGGTATGGTAGTGTACGCCTATAATCCCAGCTCTTGGGAAGCTGTAAACAGGCAACTCACTATGAGTTCTATCTAGTAATGAGACCCTGAGCACCTTGTAGACCTTTACCTAAAATACAAAAAAAAACTTTCAGAACTAGAGAGAACATTCCTGAAATTCATGTAGAACCAGAACTGAGCTAGAGCAGCAAAAGCAATCCTCGGCAGCAAGAGAAAAGAGGGTCCATCACAGTTCCTGATGTAAAGTTATAATACATAAAATGGAATAGGTATTTTCTATCAAGTATTTAGACAGATAGTAGGTTAAGCTCAACTGCCAATGTTATAGGGTAATACTATCATTAAGTTTCTCTTCTGGAGGGTTAACAACTTAAGTTTGCAGACCAAACATTACAGAAAACGAAGGACTGCCAGGACAGCTGACATTTTGGCTCTAGCCTTCCAAGGTCAGTGAAGACTCAGTACATAGGAGAACCTGTACTGTAACACCATGAAACTAAGGGGTGTTCCAAATTTTCTGATTACGGAGTTTATGAGGCCACAGAGAAAAGTGATTAATGATGTAGTGTGCCTAAGGAGAGTCACATGAACAAAAAACATTCTCTCAGGCTTTCACAGAGAGCAAATTGGTCAAGCAATGGCTGGGACTCATCCACATGACTGACACTGACAAAATATCTAAAAACTGCAGTACAGGGTTTCCAGACAAATCCTGAGGGGATTTGACTGACCTTGTCAGGTACAAAAACTAAATTTCTTGTTATATAGGTCTTGCTTCATCTTGGTCTTAATCATCCAGCAGAAAAGTATAAAAATGAGATGTAAAAAGTAAAGCTGTATTAATATACTGAGCATAAAGGCTCAAATCAACAACCTCTGACATTGCCAGTCCTATGGATAACTCATTACTATTATGGACTGCTAGACTATATTGGATTGTTTTGCTGACTTCACACACCTAAAATATGTAAATGACAATGGAATACCCATCTCTGACTAAACTAAACAAAAAAAGGGAATACAAATGAAGGAACAGGGGACAAGGAGATGGCTCAGTGCAATCAGCCCTTGCTTGACAAATGAAGGAACATTCTGTATCTGTATATTCAAAATACTTAGGATAGATATAGAGCTACTTTCTCTTAATCCAATGAATAGATTTTAATAATAGTGTTTGTGGACAGGATATCATGTCTGTATCTTGTACTATGAATAATCACTATGAAGACAGCAATATGCAATATATTAATTACTGAAACTGTCCTAATAACCTGTTTTGAAACTGTCTCATTGCTATTTGCTTCAAAATAAAATTAATAAAAAGTAAAATAAATTTATAATACAAAGCTACAATGATAAAAAACAATAAAGTATTATCAAAAAAAATACTTGAGGATCAGTGGACATGAATAAAGAATGCAGAAACTACTCCAAGCAAACTCAGCTAATTTATTTTGAATGAAGAGCCAAATCCTTTTGCTGACAAGATATAACCTCTTTTATAAAGAGTGCTGGGACAAAGTAAATTTGTGATACTGAAGATTGAATCTAGACCCATATTTCTAATTGTGCACTATGTTAAAATCAAATTGGATCAACGATCTAAACATTGGTACAGAAGCACTTAATCTGTTGAAAGACCCAAATACATAAAAGCAGGTGAAGACATAGTTTTGTAAAAAGACTATCCAGGATACGACACTTTTGGGAGCCCCGTCCTGTAGGGGAGAACTCTCTCTCTGTCTCTCAAACAGGAGCTTTCTTTTTCTCAATAAATATATTCTGCTCATAAAAACACACACAAAAAAAATAAAAAGACTATCCAAACTGAACAATGGTAACAAGAAAACCTAGAAATCAAAAAATGAGATTTTATCTAATTTAAAAGCTTCTGAAGAGAAAAGAAAATCCAAATGAATGAGCTAAAAAATTACAGTATGCCATTTCTTCTTAGGCTAATGTCCTTATTTTCTCATTCAGTGAGAAGTTATGTGGAACATTGTGGTGTTATCCAGATTTTAGAATTATCTTCAAAAATTATTTAAGTTATTATGATCATATCTGTAGCATATTGCCAAAGTTTATTAGAGTTATCAGAAAATGAAAATATCCTATTAGAAACATTAGAAATAATAAAAAAATTATATGGTTATGCTGCAAGTTACTTTTATCTGGTACAGTAAATGATGGTATAAGTGTCACTTTGAGGAGTAAGTGAATAATTCAATAAAAGTAGAAGTGACAATAGATAAACAAAAATTGTCTGACATGATCCAAGCTTCAATTATTTCCTATCCAAATTCATGTCTTTGCCAGAACATTTATATGTCACAGTATTACAAAAGAGTCATTTTATTGTAATTTGACATTTAGAAAGAAAATTATAAAACAAAATTTCAAAATAAGATAATAGGAAAGTAACAAGAGATATTCAATTGAGCATCCTTCTCTTTAAATTCCTCAGAGTACAGATACCAGCATTTAATCATTCAAACAATATCAACACAAACCTTTCTTTTTAATGTACTAATTTCATATGTGCGTATGGTTTATTTCACTTATGATTTTGGTCTCAGGTTGCATCCATTTATATATAAAAGTCTCAAGCTTATCCTTCAAGGCTGAGTAATGCTCCATTGTATAAAAATACTCCATCTATTTATTCATTCCTCAGTTAATGGGCATTTGAATTATTTCCAAGATCTAGCTATTAAAAATCATATCGCTATAAACATAGGTGCACACATACTGCTCTGGAATGATGTTTTCAGTTCTTCTGGGAGATAGCCAAGAGAGGAAGCGCTGGGTCCAATAGCACCTCCAATCTTAGTTTTTTGAGGAATCTCCATACTGATTTCCAGTGATTGCCCAGTCTGCTCTCCTTCCAACATTGGAGAAGTGTTCCTTTCTCCCCACCATCACTCCAGCATTTGATATTGGTTGATTTCTTGCTAATAGCCATTCTTTCTAGGATCAGATGGAATCTCAGTGGTTCTTTAAGTGGCATCTCTCAAGTGATCAGTATTGAATTTTTCATCACATATTTGTTTGCTGTTTATACTTTTTCATCTTACACACGTGCATTTATCTCAGATGCCCATTTTGGTATCTTGTCTTTGAGTTGGAGAAGTCTGCTTTTTCTTTTTTGAGTTCTTTATATGTTCTCCATAAAACTCTTTTGTCTGAAGAGCAGCTGGAAACACTTTTGCTCACATTATGGGTTATCTCTTCACTAAAAGCCTTTCAATAAGATGAGATCACAGCCATGAAGTCTTGGCTAAATAAAAAGTTCAAAAGCTTTACTTGCTCTATCTTCCAGAATATTTACTTTTTCTATTTTAATATTTAGACCTCTGATCCATTTTAACTGCAGTGCACAGTGAAAGATGAGTATAATTCTGAAATTTTCAGCATCACTTATTAAAGAGGCTGGCTAACTATCAGCAAATCTTTTTGACACCTTTGTGAAAGATAAGATGTTTAAGTATGTCTAGAGTTATTTTAGCATCTTCTTATCTGTTGCATTGATCTTTGTGTCTATTTTTCCTCCAAGTGCCATGATGGTTTATTATAGTAGCTTTACAACATAATTTTAATTCAGTGATTATAATGGCTCATGCCCTACTTTTGTTGTTTCTTGTGGCACCAAATGAATTTTAGGATTTTTTTTTCTCTTTCTGTGAGATATCATATTGGTACCCTGATAAAAATTTCATCAAATCTGTATAACAATTTTGGAAGTATTGCCATTTTCACTGTCTTGATTACTCCTATGAGGACCAAGGGATATTTTTCCATTTTCTAATATCCATTTCAGTCTTTCTTTCATAATAGTGTAGTTTTCAATATAGAAGTCTATTACATCCTTCATTAGAATGATTCCTAGGTATTTCATTCTTTTTTCGATGCCACTTTGAAACATGTTTTTTTCCCTTATTTCTCAGTGAGTTTCTTATTTATGTACAGGCAGGCCATTTATTTTTCAGTGTTGATATTATATCAAGCTAAGCTACAGTACTTTCTTCTGAATAGCACTTTCTAGTGGAACTGTTGGTTTTGTCTATAAAGAACATCATGTCATCTACAAATTATGATAATTTAACATCTTCCTTCCCTATCCTTATTCTATTTATTTATTTCTCTTGTCTAATTTCTTAGGCTAAAGTTTCCAAGACTTTATAAAAGTGGAGATAGTGGAAATCATTGTCTTGTTTTGATTTTAGCGAGAAAACTTTCCATTTTTATCTATTTTGTATTATATTGACTGTTGGTTTGTCATAGATTGCTTTTATTAGATTGTAATAAATAAAATCCTTTATAATTTCATGTAGGGATTTTTATCATGAATGGTGCTGTACTTTCAAAAGCTTTTCTGTATAGACTCTGGCAATATGGTGCATTACATTTATCCATTTATGTATGTCTAACAGTCCCTGCATCCCTGGAATGAATACCACTGAATATAATGTATATTTTCCTTTTTCATTTTTAATGTATTCATTTGATGTATGGTACCATTCTGCAGTTTGAACTGATAGGGATCTTCCTATCTCAGCCTCCCTCAGTGCTGTGAATATAGGAGTGTTTAACCATGCCCAGTTTCTGAACCAGAATGGCACACCAAGGGTTCAGGGTCTGCAGAGCATGTGGTACTGGGGATCAAACTGTAGTCCTGGTGTTTGCCAGACAGGCACTTAGAGCATCAAGCTATTTCACCAGCCATTAAATAAATTTCTTAATGATTCACTGCATTCTATTTGCTAGTATTTTATTAAGGATATTTGCATCTATGTTCAATAAAGATATTGCCCTATAATTTCCTTTTTTAGTTCGGTCCTTCTGCTTTGGTATCCAGGTAATGTTTCCTTCCAAGAATAAAATGGGATGTTGCTCTCCTTTCAATTTCATTAAAGAGTTTGCAAAGTTGAAATGCTATGTTTTCTCTAAATTTATTTTAGAATTCAGTTATGAAACCATCAGGGCCTGGGATTTTCTTTGTTTTTTTCATAATTTTATTGAAGAACAAATAGCAATGAGATAGTTTCAAATCAAGTTATTAGAACAGATTCAATAATTAATACATTGCATATTGTTTTCTTAGTGGTCATTTGTTTTATAAGGTACAGACATGATATATTTACAAACACTATTAGAGCGGATAAAGTTGGATAAGATTTTGTTAATTTTATTTAATCTTTCATCAAACATATTCTTCAATTCATTATTTAGTTGTATCTTGTGTTTAGTCTCCAATGCATTAATTTTTGCATTGATCATCATTTCTTCTCTCATATGAGACATTTTTTTCTTAGTCTGCTTTTTTTCTAAGTTTTCTAAACCATTAAATTGTTTATTTTTTCTTGTACTATTTCACTGATATGGGTATTCGTTGCTATAAATTTCCTTCATAAAACTGCTTTCATTATGTCCCATAAATTCCATTGTGTCATATTCTCACTATCATTTAATTGTAGAAACTGTAGAATTCTTCTGTAATTTTATCTGTGATCCATTAGTTGTTCAGGGATTTAATTTCCTTTTCTCTGTGATTTTTGTTGCTGTTTCTTTGGCAATTAGTTTCCAATTTCATTGCACTAAGATCTGGTAATATGAACAGTATAATTTTAGTCCCTTTGCATTTGCTTACACATGTTCTATGATCATCTGTGGTCTATTTTGCAGAACATCATGTGTATATTTGAGAAAAATATGTATTCTCATGCTGTGGCATGGAGCACTCTGTAGCCACTTACTTCATTTATTTGTTCAAAAGTTTGCTTCAGTTATATTTCATCATTCACTTTTTGCCCAGTTGTTCTGTTTTTTTTTTTTTTTTTTTTGTGTGTGTGTGTGTGTGTGTGACAGTTGAGTATTGAGATCCCTCAGTACAACTGAATTAGCTGTTATTTGATTTTTCATGCCCATTAATATCTGTTTTATACAGGTGGGTGCCCTGGTATTTCCTGTATTTATATTTATGATTTTATCACTTTCTCTTGGATTGTTCCCATATAAGGACTTAGTGACCTTCTTTGTCTCTCTGAATCAGGTGTGGTTTGAAATTGATTTTGTTTCCAAATAGAATACCCACACTGGCTTTTTTCTGGGGTTGTGTGGCAAGGAGCATTGTTTTCCATCCTTTGATTTCCAGTCTATGAATTTGTTTTTGAATTGCATGTGTTTTCGTATGAAGCATGTTGTTTCTTGGTCCATTCTGCCAATCTGTGTGTTTTGGTTGGTTAATTGAGACCATTAACATTGATGGTTATAACTCATATGCTTTTATTTATGCTTTTTTGTCATGCTATTTTCCTATTGTTGATTTCCTCTCTTTTTATTCTCCTTCTGTCTGTTTGCCTTGCATGGTGGATTCCTCCTGTTTGAGTTCACAAAGATTTAGCTCTTATTATTTCTTTCTAGATTGTACTTCAAAACATTTCAGAGTGGTGGTTTCATGATCATAAACTTACTCAGATGTTCACTTTCATAGAAATATTCTATTTTTCCATCAGTTTTGAAAGATCATATTCTGGGGAACATCAATCTTGGATGAAGGTTCTTTTCCTTTAGATCTTGAAATACTTCAGTCTAAGTTCTCATTGACTTGAGGGTTTGTGTGGAAAAGTAAGCTTTGATTCTTCTAGGTTTGCTTTATAGATGATTTGTTTCTTTTCCCTAACAGCTTTGAAGATCATATTTTATGTTGAATTTCTGGAATCCTGACTATGATGTGCCTGGTTGGTGGTTTTCTTTGTTTCTTTTTGTATTGTTTTGTTTTTGTTCATGGCTAATTGGAATCCTGTATGCCTCACTTAACTGTATGCTATAGTGTTTTCTCTACCAGGGTAGTTTTTTGCCAAGTGGTTTGGGCTATCTCCTTTTTCATTGACTCAAACCAATCTTAAGTTATTCTTCTTGACCATATCTGGCAGCTGCTGTACTGATTTTTTCATGGTTCCTTGCTATTTTAAAAAATGTTTCATTTTATAATCCTTACCTGTCTTCCATATTTGAAATCTTGACCACACATTGACTTAATCCGTTGGCTATACTTTCAATGGAATTTGTACTCTCCTGGATATCTGCCTGAATCTGTCTCATGAGTTCTAGTTTTTTAAAATGTGACACATTTGGAGATTATATCATTTTCTTAAGCTCCTCTTTTTTTTTTTTTCTTTTAAAAAACTGACTTTGTAATTTTATTTATTTATTTAATTTCTGGTGTTTTAAACTATTTAACTGAAATGACTTACATTAACTTAACTGAAGTAAGTTACTTCCATTTATTTTGATATCTTTTCCCCATAGTGATTTACAGGATGTTCAAGCCAATCTAAATATTTCATAAATAGTTGGCCATTTGGGTATGGGCAAACAATACTGATGCAGTATCTTTATGAAGAAAAACACTGAAGAGTAAACACCTGACATAGTTAACTAGATAGAATGAAATCTGCTCCAAATATTAGTTTCTGAGGTAAATGCACCACACATCTGCTCAATTAGGAAACCATTCTTACAGCAGGATGATTATTTTTAAGGAGGGCCAAGGACACTTAGCTGCCAATTAGGTGCTGAATGGTATAGCTACACCCCCAGCATATCCCATGAATTCATAAGTAACAGGTTCCAACAACTCAGGCTCCTTCCTATTGACTCTCACACGGCGTACTTTTCTGGGTGGGGCAGACTGGCGCTTCAGTTGCACCCAGGCACTTTTCTCTCTATGGCTTCCTGTTTTTTCTGATTGTTTTTCCTTGACACACTTCAGGAAGCTGTCTTGAATCTTTAAGTGTTTAATATATTTAATAGCCACATTAATCCCCTTGTCAACTATCTTGCCCTTCCTTAGCCTGCCTGTTTACGCCAATGCCCACAGCATGTTGGGTAACATTGATTACTCTTCCTGTATTGCAATGGTGACATTTGTATGGTATTCCTTTGATGTCTGCAATATCACCCTTTATGTAGATTTGTCCGGCGCCGCTCCCGTCCCGCGGAAGAAGACACTCAGACACTCAGCAACGGGTTCAGCAAGCCTTTATCGAGTGGGATGCAAGCCTCTACATGCGTCTGCTATCCGCGGCTCCTACTGTGCAAGCATCTATCAGGTGGGATGCAAGCCTCTACATGTGTCCGCTACCCACGGCTCCTACCGTGCAAGCATGGCGGATCTCGCGATACAGCAAGCTATATAGATTTCACAAACCAATCACAACAGGAGGGGCCCAGGCACAGCAACAAAAACCCGGAAGCCGGAGGTGGGCGCTATCTTAGCAGACACAATGGGCGGGGGAGCCAAAAGCGGCCGGCATCTCAGAGTGGCTCCCGACATAGATTTGCATGTATGTGGCCAAAGGAACAACCCCATGTTTTCTAAAAGTCCTACAGAACATATGCTGGGTTCCTCTCCTCTTTCCCTGTTTGTCATTTTGGCAAATTCCTGGAAAATGGTGGTCTGGTCTAAAAACACTTTGGAATTTTAAAAGTAACTTATGCCATTACCTATTGGTACTTTGTTTTAGCCCACATAGTACTAAATTATTTAATTTTATGTTAAGTACTTAGTTTTTTTGTGGTTGACAATTCACTTTTTATTTTATTAAAGTACAAATATCAATGAGACAGTTTTAAGATACCTTGACAAGATGGATTTGATAAATTAATACACTGCAAACTGTTTTCATAATGTTTTGATATCGTAGGTGTATACATGGTATACAGATGTTATTATAGCAGATGTCTCTTATCAGTAAATTAAGAGACTGTAGCTGTTTACTTATATTATTTTTTATACCTGAATTACATCAAAGATTCAATAATTAATACTTTATACCTTGTTATTTTCTTAGTGGTTATCCAAAGTATTAGAAGCTGACATAATATCCTGTTTAACCATCATTAGTGCAAATCTTGCCTCCCATAGAATTATGTAGAAGCACAGCGTTATCTATTCAAACTGTACTGTCCATACACACACATCATGATTCTTCCTTTCTATACCCCTTCCTTTGTCTATACCTGTTAAATATGGGCACTCCATTGTCATTCAACTAATTTAGGTGCCTGAACTCCATGACACAATCCAACACAGTCCAGCATTCCACAACAATAGTGAGTTATCTGAAGAAGTTGTCACCCATAGCCATTTACAGACGCTCCTTTTTTTTTTTTTTTTTTTTTTTTTTTTTTTTTTTTTTTTTTTTTTTTTTTTTGTCTCTATCTGCTGTAGGGTCAGTAAGTATGGTTTATAACCATCTCTGCAGCTATCTGATAAAATGTTTCAGATTTGATTTTTTAGAGCCTCATTCAATTGCTTGTGGTTACCACTTTAGAGAGGCTAAGTGTTCGGTTTTCAGATCATCCTACCTCAGTGCCTTCCAAGGGGTCTTCGTCTTCATTTTTCATTGTATTTTATAGTAAAAGGAGTATATCAAGTGCTGTATCAATTTTAGTGTTGCATCTTCCCCCTCTTCTGGGAATTTCAGATATCTCTCTGAAAACCTCAGCTATGTAGACCAACTCTCACTACTATATGGGTCTCCAGAGCCAAATTTGGAGGAAGTAAAATCACATGATAAGGAAGAAGACAGTGTCTCCCTCATGGTAGGAAACATCAACTTCACACCCACCCTGAATTGAGATACCATGGGAAATCCACCTCCCGATTAACCTCTGAGAGGGCACTAGCCACTGTAACACTGTATTCACCAAGTCAGTGGACTTCAACCCTTCCTATCCCCTCATCTTCAACTCTCCAAGAAGCTACAGGAATCCAAGCACTCCTAAGAGGCTGGGAAGCATATGTCAGGACTCAGTGTTGTCAAGGTGACTGGAGTCCAGTTTGAATATAGAGGAGCTTTGGATCATCTTGTGCAGGGTCACCATGAGAAACACCTGATTCACCATGATGATAAAGGAGATGGACTCAATTAAATTCCACTGAATCAATAATCCACTCAGAGACAGTATGCATTCTTGCTGCTATAGCTGTGGTAGTCAGCTAGTGACTGCAGCAATGCCAACCACCTGTAATAGGAAGCATTAGCCAACCATGTCACAGTACTTGGTGTGGTAGTACTAACTCTCTAAAATGTCCACCAGCAGCAAGTAAAGGTGCATGCCCTCCAGGCTCAGCCATAGAGCAGCCAGGAAGAAACAGTATAGCAGGCTGGCAAAGATGGGGCAGATAATTTCATATTGATTCTTATCCCTACCAGAAAGAGCAGCTCATCCAGGAAGAGGCTGACTGAGAGGTCCTTGTGGGTAGTGTTTCTATCTGCAGATACTGTAGGAATCCAGAAGTGGAGATGAAGATAGCCTGGCAGACCAGGAAAATAGTGCATAAGTCTGGAGGGAAAGACAGAAGAAAGACTTAAAAAAAAAAAAAAAAAAAACAGCAGAACCACAACTACAAGTTCCTAGAAATCACACTCCCACTTATAAAAATCAAGATCAAGCAAACAATACAACAAAACACACAAAAAACCCAAAAGCAACAATAAAAATAAGAGAGTGAAAATAAGAAAAAAGAAAACCTATTTCTAGGTAGGTATGTTTCTGTTGTTATCGATCGACATCATATGGAGACAGTCCTGATCCTTGCCATTTTTTTTTTCCTTTTCCAGATTTTACTTTAAATTTTTAAAATTACAATGACAGCATATGTCTTCCAGCACAACTAACATTTGTTTATGAAGAAAACTGGAAAGGATCCATTAGAAAAAAAAGTACTACAATAATAAAAAAAAGCTGATAATTATTTTTCTTTTAAACATGAGTGGTCAAAAAATGAAATTGTGGAGCTTTAGAAATAAACACTGTTCAATAAATGGAAAATGTTTTGATGAATATAACACCTTTGAATTACCTGAATTGCATGATGGTTGAAAACAATTATAAAAGTATCTAGTTTAATGTCAATATTTACTGTTATTTTATATAAAAAATAAAAAGAAGTGCTATGAAACCAGAGAAAACATGTAAGGAACATTTGCAAGTTAGAAGTCCCTCTCTGGGCTTTTTATATTGTTTTATTTATTTATTTTATTTTTTGCAAGAAGGAAGCATATTTCAGTCAATGTTAGATCCAAGTAGAGATACTGAAGAAAGGAACTGGTAAATATTCTAACTTAAAAATTAAATGCTATATGTAAATAAATTAAAATTAATAAATTGTTTCTCGAAAGACACATTCTCATGACATGAGCATGAAGATAATGCTAAAATGACTGATGTACAGAATATGCTCTGCTATTCCTCGTAGTATATCAAGGAATTTTTCTCATAACTAGTGCTTAAAATTTCCCACATGTGATCTGAACTATTTTTCCTGACATAATTGTACTCTAATATTATAAATTAATTAATTGTTACAAATGAGTAGCACAGTATCAAGAAGTCATTGATAAATGCTTCAATGCATTAAGTATTATACATAAAATGTTTCCATTGAAAGTATGTTTGCCTTTCCTTTGGGCTACAAATATAATATTACATTGAGAAAATTCTGAGAGTTTGTTTTCTGAATATAAAACAAACACAGGCTGTCACATTGCACCTGCTGCAGAATTTGATGGCATGTGAAAACGCTAAAATTGAAGGTGTTCAGGATACACAATTGTATATGCTTGTTCAAGATTCTATTGTGTGACAAAGAATGTGTTATATTTATGATTTATAACACAAAAGTAGGAGTCTAGAGAGAAAAATATTTGGTTTATATAGATAATTTGTTTTAAGATTCTCAATTTGCAGGTTTGCAATTCCGTTATTAAATGGCAATAATTCCCATAGGTGAACTTCTTGGGTTAAAATTAACTTATTTTGCATGACAAGTCTGTAAGTGAAAACAATCTAATTAGATCAACTTTAATTATCTCTGGAAGGAAGGAAGATGCTGTTATTGATTGGTTTGTGAAAGAATACTAAGGTAATTCATTAAAGTTGTTTTCTTATTTGCTAACTTTAACTAGAAAAGGGCTTAACATATATATTCTGTTGAAACTAAATTCTACTTCTGAGAAGACCTCAAATACAAATATTTCCTTCTTGTCATTTCCTTATATTTTGTGACTTGGAGGAAAATTGTAGTTCACCTTACCCTTTTTGATTTCCTTTTTCTATTAATTTTATTTTTTAAAAAAGTAGCAATGAGACGGTTTTAAAACAGGTGAGTAGGACAGCTACAATAATTAACACTTTGCATATTGTTGTCTTTGTAGTAATTATTCATAGTGCAAGTTGCAGACATGATATGTTGTCTAAATACTATTAATTCAAAACTTCCTTCTCATTGAACTAAGAGAAAGTAGCTGTATATCTGAGCCAGCTACTTTATATATGAAGATATAAGCATTTTTTCATTACAAAATGGTCCTTCATTTATTTCTCCCTTTTTTGTTTACTTGGTAAAGCAAATGGCCATGACTCATCCCCATGGCTGACAATGACAAAATATCTACAAACTGTTATACAGGGCTTCAGGGTAAATCCTGAGGGTACTTGACTGACCTTGTCAGATACAAAAAGTTATATAGGTTTTGCTTTATCTTGGTCTTAAACATCTAGCAGAAGAGCATAATAAACGAGGCATACAAAGTAAAGCCATATTAATAGGCTGAGCTATAAAAGGCTTAAATCAACAACTTCTGATATTACAGTCCTACTATTATATACTACCGGACTATATTGGATTACTAGACTGAATTCATGTACATGCTATATATGAATGGCAATGTAATACCCATCTTTGATGAAAGTAAACAAAAAGGAGAGTGTAAATGAAGGACCTCACCCTTTTCTGGCATCCACAGAGTTTGCAGATGAACACACAAGTCCAAGAATGAATTTGATTTCAAATTTTCTGGGGAGTCCAAAAGCTATCAGTAGACCAGAAGCAGGATGGTCAAATTGCTCATGGTTATCTGTTTTTAACAGAAAATACGAGCATCTATGGAAGCTCTGTGTCCTTCCAACATTTGAATGTAGACAGTAATCATGAAAGTTAAATTGCAAGCAGAAGTACAATTTTGAGGTTTAAGGGTAAAGATTGAGTAATCAAGGTTGTCAGAGAATCCTTAGTGCTTATTGAAGTACTTCAATGTGGATTCTAAAACTTTGCATACCTGTTCAGAACACTGTTTGAAATACTGTTGATTCTCAGTACATATTAAATCAGAAAGCAATTCTATGTATCAAGTAGTAAACTTAACAACATGATATTCATTACCCTTTGCACTTCAGTAATATTTTTATTGTATGGTGATGGTAATAACACATAAAAGTATCTATAATATAAAATCATGAGTTTGTAAGTCAAAATTAGTTGGAAGTATAAGACATTTCCTCTGTTAAGTAGACTGGGCATTATGCTGATCTTCTAAAGCCTGTCCCACCTGCCTTTTTCTAAATGATCCATCACATGCTAAGACAGTCATTTAGATAAACTGACATTTTTTCAGGAAAATACTTGTTAAGTGGTAATCTTTGGTTAGCTAAAAGTTCCAATACCTGTCATCATGGTTGCCTCCAAGAGAAAATAAAAACAATAAGTACTTTTCAAAGATGGGTTTTCCAGTGCTATTCAATGAATGAGTGAGTAAATTTAGCAAAATAACTCAATGTAGTCCAATAGCCCATAATAGTAGTTGGTTAGCAGCAGAACTGGCAATCGTCAGAAGTTGTTGACTTGAGCCTTTTATAGCTCAGAATATTAATATGGTTTTACTTTTTATACCTCATACTTTTCTGATGGATTGTTAAGACCAAGACAAAGGAAGACCTATCTAACGAAAACTGCAACTTTTTTTATCTGACAAGATCAGTTAAACCCCCTCTGGATTTACCCTGAAACTATATACAGCAGTTTGTAGATCTTTAGTCAGTGTCAGCCATGTGGATGAGTCACACCATTGCTTGACCAATTTGCTCGTTTTGAAAGCCTGAGAGAATATTTTCTCTCTAGGTGACTCTCCTTAGGAACACCCATCTCTGACACAATAAAAAAGAAAAGAGGAATACAAATGAATGGTCATTTTGTAGTGAAAAAATTATATGTATATATGTACATACAAAATAGTTAGGATAGCTATACATCTTCTTTCCATTTATTTATTTGGTTAGTTATTTTTATGGAAGCGGGGATTGAACTCAAGTCCCTGTGCTTGCCAAGGAAACTCTTATTCCACTGAGCCATCTCCCTAGCCCCTACAGCTACTTTCTTTTAGTTAAAGGAGAATAAAGATTTGTACTAATAGTGTTTAGAAAAGACATTACATCTATACCTTGTACTATGAATAACTACCATGAAGAAAACAATATGCAATGTATTAATCAATTGTAACTGTCCTTAACCTGTTTTGGAACTGTCATATTGCTATTTCTTTCTCATTAAAATTAATTTAAAATTTAATTTAAAAAACAATAGGTGCTGCATCATTTACTTTTGTTTTGTTTTAACTTCTCTATTGTCCCACAAGTTTTAATAAATTTATTGTTTTATCTTATTTTCTTATTTATACTTATAGGTCACTTTTAGAGGATGAGGTGGATATTTTGTGTCAGGGACAATACTAAATTTATTACATAAATTTCTTCACATAATGTTCAGAGAAACTTATGAATATCTCCGTTAGCAAAAAAAGGAATGTGGCGGCCAACTCCATCATCTTCCTCAATCCCACCCACACCCACCAAGCACCAGACCAGTTCGAGACAGTATGGAGGACTCCAGCAGCCTCTTTGATCCCGACCACACCTGTCCACAGAAGAGACCAGCCTGAGACAGCAGCTGACTCCAGCAGCCTCCTGGATCCCACCCAAGCTCTCTAAGGTCAGTGCTATACAAAATGACAAAGGGGAAAAACGCAATCCCAGACCTCGAGTCCACCAGTAAGGGCAGAGGACATTAGCTCAGCTGCAATAAATGAATTAACAGATACAACAGCAAAGGAACAACAGCAGAAAGGTATAGAGGAAATAAAACGAGAGGTAATTCCCCAAATTAAAAAAGAAATATCTGAATACATAATATCTGAAATGAATAATCAATTCCAGAAACATTGGGTGGAAAAACAACGCTCATACAGAACAAGTGCAGAGAGCACTATTGCAGCTGAAACATATGAATTAACAGCATGTGAAGCAAAGACGCAACATCAGAAAGGTCATGAGTAACTCAAAGCAGAAATAATTTCTGAAATCAAAAAAGAACTCTTTGAAAAAAATGAGCTCTTTGAAATCATAGCATCTGAAATACAGAAACAAGTCTGGAAATGTACAGAGGAAATCCAACTTGGAAGAAACACTGCAGAAAAAGAATTAATAACTACCTCTAAAGAAGACATGCATAAAAAAAATGAGGAGATAAGAAATATGATGGATTCCTTGAATGAGCAATACAGAAAAGAAATAGAATGCATGAATCACAGTCAAAGAGATATGGTAGATAACGCTGTGCTTCTACATAATTCTATGAGAGGCAAGATCTGTACTAATGGTGGTTGGACAGGATATTATGTCGGCTTCTAGTACTACGGTCATCCACTAGGTAAATAATTATTGATTTTTTGATATAATTCAGGTATAAAAAATAAGATAAGTAAGCAGCTACACTCTTAATTCACTGATAAGAGATATCTGCTAAAATAATATCTGTAAATATAATATGTATGCACCTTGTACAATACCAAAACGTTATGAAAACAGTTTGCAATGTATTAATTCATCAAATCTGTATGGTTAAGGTGTCTTGAAACTGTCTGATTGACATTTGTATTTCAATAAAATAAAAATAAATGAATAAAAAAAGGGAAAAATAAAAGAAAAAGAGATATAGAAGAACTACAAATAGTTCACGAGTCCACACAACCATTGGAGTGAAAGTTAAGACAGAGTTTCAGATATTGAAGATGCTGGTGCAGATAGTGAAAAGGTGAGAAAGGATCTCTTAAAAACAAAGAGAATGCAGGAAAAATAAAACATCACCTGCAACATGATACCATGATGAACAATGTGAGAATAATTGGTATCAAGGAGAATGAAGGAGTCAATACAAATGACATAAAAAGAACTTGTGGAGAAATAATCACAGAAAACTCCCCAAATATGAGGAAACAATCCAACACTCAGGTCACCAGAGTAGATAGAACACCAAATAACTTCAACCCAAGTAGAAACACACCAAGACATAAAATAGTTAAGATCCCAGAAACCCAACACAAAAATAATATACTGAAAGCTGCTAGAGAGAAGAAGCAGATCACATTCAAAGGCAAACCCAGCAGAATTACAGCGATTTCTCTACACAAATAATGGAGGCAAGGAGAGTAGGAAGCAGAGTTCTTCAAGTCCTATATGAAAATAAATTCCAGCCCAGACTATTATACCCCACAAAACTCTCTTTCAAGTTTGATGGAGAAGTGAAATACTTCCATGGCAAAGAAGAACTAAAGAATTTCATGATGTCAAAGCCATCCCTTCACAGGCTGCTGTAAGATGTTCTAAAGAGAGACCACAATTGCCAGAACTCCATGAATGAAAATGGAAGAAACCCACTAAACAGGACGGATAATTAAACTATGGTTACAAAGGAGTAAACAACACAAGGTAAATATAATGACAAATATAAGTCAGCACAGTGGATTCATAGAATCAAAGTCAAAGGATGGAAAACAATACTACATGCCCCAGCACCTCAGAAAAAAGCAGGAGTAGCAATTCTGTTCTCAGACAGTCTCAACTTCAAACCAATAATGATCAAACGACACTAAGAAGGCCACCATATATTGGTCAGGGGAAAAATTCAAGAACAAGATGTAACACTCATAAATATTTATGCACAAAACACAGAAGCACCCAACTATGCAAGACAAGTCTTAACAGACATGAAAAACTTAATGTCTAAGAACACAATCTTAAGAGGAGACCTTAACACACCCTTATCTCAAAAAGATAGATCAACCAAACAACGAATTAGCAAGGAAGTAGAAGAACTGAACCAGAGATGGGAACAAAAGGACCTGGTGGATGTATACAGAGTGTTCCACCAAACCACAGCTGAATACACATTTTTTTGAGCAGCAAATGGGTCCTTTTTCAAAATAGACCACATACAAGTTCAGAGGTCATGTGTAAGTATATGGAAGAAAATACAAATTATCCCATGCATATTATCTGACCACAATGCAAGGAAACTAGAAGTAAATGATGAAAGAAATCAGAAAAACCTTCTAAATTCATGAAAACTAAAAACACCCTACTCAGCATTAAATGGGTTGCACAAGAAATTCAACAAGAAATTCAACAATATCTACAATTCAATGAAAATTCAAGTACAACTTACTTGAATTTATGAGATGCGATGAAAGCAGTTATTAGAGGGAAAATCATAGCTATGAACTCACACATTAGGAAAACAGAATGGGAACAAATTAGCACCCTAAGGTTGCATCTCCAACAGCTAGAAAAAGGAGAGGAAACGAAACCTAGAGCGCAAAGACGGGAAGAAATCCATAAAGATTAGAGCAGAAATTAATTCAATTGTGATGAAGAAAACAATTCAAAGAATCCACAAATTAAAAAGTTGGTTTTTTGGAAAACTAAATAAAGTTGATCAGCCTCTTGCCAACCTCATCAAAAAGAGGCAAGAGAAAATTCAAGTACAAGCAATAAGGAATGAAAAGGGTGAAATCACCACAGACACAGCGGAAATTCAGAAGATTATCAATAGTTCGAGAATCTTTACACTCACAGAATAGAAGACACAGAAGAAATGGAAAGATTCCTTGAAAGATACAAATTACCAAAACTGAATCAAGAAAATATAGCAACTCTCAAAAAGCCAAAGCAGCTGGGGAAATGGCTCAGTGGAAAAGTGCTTCCCTGGCAAGTGCAAGGGCCTGAGTTCAATCCCTAGTTCCACACACACACACACAAAATTCAATAAGCCAAAGTAGCCATCGAAATATGAAACATAACAAAAAGTCTACCGACAAAGAAAAGTCCAGGTCCTGATGGATTCACAACTGAATTCTATAATAAACTTATAGAAGATATAATCCCCACACTCTACAAACTCTTCAGTAAAATTGAAAAGGAAACAGTCTTCCCAAAATCATTTCTGGAGGCAAGTATAATTCCAAAACCAGGGAAAGACACAGCCAAAAAGGAGAACTACAGGCCAATCTTCCTCATGAATATAGATGCAAAAACATTCAACAAAATCCTGGCAAATAGAATAAAGCAAATCATCAAGAAGATCATACACCATGATCAGGTAGGATTCATCCCAGGAATGCAACGATGATTCAATATTTGGAAATCTGTAAATGTAATACGCTATATTAATAGACTGAAATCTAAAAACCACATGATCATCTCAATTGATGCAGAGAAAGCCATTGACAAAGTTCAATACTCATTCATGTTCAAAGTCCTACAGAAAGTTGGAATGGATGGACTCTATCTTAATCTGATGATAAAAGCCATCTATGACAACCCAAAAGCTTATATATTCCTAAATGGGGAAAAACTGAAATCTTTTTACTCTTAAATCAGGTACAAGACAAGGATGTCCTCTATCACCATTCCTATTCAATATAGTCTTGGAATCCTTAGCAACAGCCATTAGAAAAGAGGGAGAAATAAAAGGAGTAAGAATAGGTAAAGAAGAAGTTAAATTATCACCATTTGCAGATGACATGATACTTTACTTGGAAGACCCCAAAAATTCCACCAAGAAACTACTAGAACTGATACAAAATTCAGTAGCATAGCAGGATACAAAATCAATACTCAAAAGTCAATAGCATTCCTCTACACAGATATCAAGCACACTGAAAGGGAAACAATAGAAACAATACCTTTTATAATAGCACTGAGGAAAATGAAATACATTGGGATTCACTTAACTAAGGAAGTCAAAGATCTTTTCACGGAAATTTACAACACCCTAAGAAAAGTGATTATAGAGGATTTCAGAAAATGGAAAGATATCCCCTGCTCCTGGATAGGAAGAATCAACATCGTGAAGATGGCCATACAACCTAAATTGTTGTACAGATTTAATGCAATCCTTATCAAACTGCCACCAAGATACCTCTCAGACCTAGAGAAATAATTCATAAAATTTATTTGGAACCACAAATGACCTAGAATAGCAAAGGCAATCTTGGCCAATAAAGACAAGGCAGGAGGCATCAGAATTCCCGACTTGAAATTATACTACAAAGCTGCTGTGATAAAATCAACATGGTTTTGGCAACAAAATAGACCTGAGGATCAATGGACTAGATTAGAAGGTGCACTAGCATCTCTGAACAAACTCACACATCATATCTTCGACAAAGGGGCCAGTCATACTTACTGGAAGAAGATAGCCTCTTTAAGAAATAGTGCTGGAAAACCTGGCTTTCTACATGCCGAAAACTAAAACTTGACCCAGCTCTATCACCATGCACTAAGTTACAGTCAAAATGGATTAACAATTTAAACATTACAACAGAAACACTAAATCTCTTGGAAGAGAAAGGAGCATGAACTCTTGAAGACATAGAGGTAGGTAAAGAGTTCATGATCAAACATATATTTACATGGAAAACACTTGAAAGAATTAACAACTGGATCAACTCTTCTTGAGGAGCTTCCGCACTTCAAAAGTAATTGTCAACAGAGTGAAAAGACAACCCACAAATTTTGAAAAAATCCTAACTAATAAGCAATCATACAGAAGTCTAGAATATACAAAGAACTAAGATATAACACGGCCCTCAAATTTAAAGACCGAATTCAGAAATGGGCATCTGAGGTGAATGCATACTTCTCAGAGGGCAAAATTAAAGAAGCGAATAAATATATGAAAAAGTGCTCCACATCGCTAGCCATCCTTTAAATGCAAATAAAAACAACACTGAGATACCATCTCACTCCAGAAAGAATGGCTATCATAAGGAAATAAACGAACAACAAATGTTGGAGAGGTTGTGGGGAAAAGAGAGCCTGTCTCCACTGCTGGTGGGAATATAGACTGCTACAACCATTGTGGAGGTCAGTGTGGAGACTCCTCAAAAGTGTAGGACTAGAAATCCCATTCAAACTGGCTATATCCCTACTGGGTATTTTCCCGGAGGAACTGAAAACATTGTATCATAGATATATGTGTACCTATGTTTATAGCAGCACAATTCGTGATAGTCAAATCTTGGAAACAACCAAGATGTCCATCACATGAGGAATGGTTGAAAAAGATGTGGTATTTCCATATAATAGAATATTTTTCAGCTATTAAGAAGATAACCTTGAAGCATTTATATTGAAGTGGATGCCACTTGAACATACACTCATAAGTGAAATAAACAGGTCACACCTATGTAAGTATAATATAGTCTCCCTAGTATAAAAAGTGAAAAGAAGAAATACAAATGGAATTGTACAACAACAACTAAAAACAATTGAGTCAGATAAGGCAAAGTGAATGGCATATGCTGCAGGATACTAATCAGCTTTTCTTCTGAATGATTAACAACCTCAGTTCACAGATCAGATTGGAGAAATAGAAGAAGCCACAAGGCCAGACAACATTTTGGCCCTAGCCTTTCAAGGTCAGCAGGACATAGGAGAACCTGTATTGCAACATCATGAAACTCAGTTGAGCTCCAAATTTTCTGAACACGGAGATTATGGAGCCACAGAGGAAAGAGATAGAAGTTCTATAGTGTGCCTAGGGAGAGTCACATGGAGAGAAAACTTTCTCTCAGGTTCTCACAGAGAGAAAACTGGTCAAGTTTTGGCCGTGACTCATCCACATGGATGACACAGACAAAGGATCTACAGAAGAAGGTACAGGACTACAAGGCTAACCCTGAGGGGACTTCACGGACCTCATAAGAAAGAAAAAGTACATGTGTTGGTATATTGGTCTTGCTCTATCTAGGTCTTAACCATCTAGCAGAAAATTATAAAAATGAGGCATACATCATGGCGCCATAATAATAAGGTGAGTTGTAAATTGCTATGGTCGACAACTTCATCAGATAACTCACTATTGTTGTGGAATTCTGGACTGTGTTATTGAGTTCAGGCACCTAAATTAGTTGATTGACAATGGAGTTCCCATCTTTGACAGGTGCAGACAAAGGAAAGGGTATAGAAAGGAAGAATCAGGAGTTGTGTGTACGGACAGTACAGTTGGAATAGATAACGCTGTGCTTCTACATAATTCTATAAGAGGCAAGATTTGCACTAATGATGGTTAAACAGGACATTATGTCAGCTTCTAATACTTTGGACAACCACTAGGAAAATAACAAGCTATAAAGTATTAATTATTGAATCTTTGATGTAATTCAGGTATAAAAAAGATGTGCAAACAGCTGCACTCTTAATTTACTGATGAGACATATGCTATAATAATGTCTGCAAGTATAATATGTATGCACGTCCTATGATACCAAAACATTAAGAAAACAGTTTGCAGTGTATTAATTTATCAAATCCATCTTGTCAAGGTATCTTAAAATTGTCTCATTGTTATTTGTACTTCAATAAAATAGAATTGCAAAAAAAAAATAAAAAAAAAAAATAAAGAGGAATGTGACTCTGAGACAACAAGTAAATTAACAAAAGAGATACAACTGACAAATGACAATACCAGCACTCCAATCCAATTTTCCCAGAGTACAGACATATGCTCTGTATTATGGTTTAAGTGTTACTAACCACAAAACTTCATGAGCTCATAGATGAGGCTTTGTGGAGATAATTGCATGAGAGAGAGTGATACTTTTAGTGGAGTTGTTCAGTGACGAGTTTAAGCACAGTGTGTCTTAGGAGGTGTAGGCATCGGCTGGAGGAGGTGTCTTGTGGAGTGGTCAGGAATCTTCTATCCCTTTTCTTCCCATAATCCCTCTCTGTGTTTCCTAAAGCAAGGGCATAGCTGCTTCTCTCTGTGAAGTCACTCTCCATGCCTGTTTGGCAAGGAATTAAACAGCAAAGGACTGAACCTCCCCAAACTAAGCCAAGAAGAAACACTGCCTGCTTGAAGTTGTAGTATTGTGTCTCAGAATAAGGAAGTAGTTGTTATAGTTTAAAATTTTCCACAATAAAGTGAAGAATAAAATGCAGGAACCATTTTAAAAAAAATTCCGTCATCTCCTTTTGAATTCTAGTAATTGTGAACACCATTAGTGTTCAAAAAATACCTAAATGATTTTCTAACTTTTAAAAATAAGTTTATTCAGATGTTTCCCCATACTACTAAAAGAATATATAGTTCTTGCAATAGTAATAAATACAGACTTCTGGAATTACTTAAAATTTCTTAGTAAATAAAAAGAAGTACATAAAATCTTTGTCAAAATTTGCTAATTTTCCCTCATGCCATGAAATTATTAACAAAGAGATATAAATATAAATAATCTTAAAACATGAAGAAAAAAGTAAAATTATTAGCAAGGATATGAATTCAAAGCATTTGTACAAGGACAATGTGGCACAAAACAGAAAACTTACATGAAGGGCAATTGTGAATTCAAATTAAGTATGGCAAATGGAAGCCAAATGTGTGAACATTTAGGGTGACATATAATACACAAGGGGCTGTTTAACGAAGAAATAACCCAAAAGAATCAAATAGCATGAGAAGGAAAGCAGGCAGGAATGTGGCACATATAGAGTTTAGTAAACCACAATAAAAGTCATGTCTTAGGGCAAGCCAAATAGCTCAGCGGTTTAAAGCACCTCTAAGCAGGGAAAGGGACTGAGGGTTCGATTCCCTGCGCTGAGGTGCCAGCCTTGTCCTGGGGCACACTGAGACTGCAATTGAAACTGGGAGTGGTTGTGCAGGCCTGTAGTCCCCATACTTGGGAGGATATAAACGGAAAAATCACCATGAGTCCGATCCAGTACAGACACTCAACGCCATGTAGATCCTTTAAAAATTCAGAAAAAAGAAATAAAGTCATTCATAGAAGAGAGAATAAAATGAATAAAATCAATGTATACATATACATACAAAATGTTTCATAAAAGTTATTAGAGATGATATCCACTTGTATTATGCCATCTAAAGGCAACAAAAATAATTACTAAAATGTGACTTTTTAGGTTTTCAAAGAATGTTCAAACTAGTCTCCAAATGTCTAAAAAGTTCATTGTCTCAAAAAAATTATGCTTTGCCACATTTATTAACTATATTAACACAGGAAGGACTGGGGTATTACTTTGTAAATGAAGCATGTGACTTCATTGAAAAACATTTTCCAGGACAAAACAATGTATGCTTATGTTAGTAAAAGGACATTCACATACATGAGTAGTAAATTAGACAGGAAATAATAACAAATGTAGGCTCAAATGAGCTTTCCACTGATGACAAAGATAGCTTTGATTGCCATAGTGTTGAAGCAAACAGAAATGAGCAAACTCAATGTGTGTAAAAATGAAAAGTGCACATTAATATTCATATTAAGATATTTTATTGAGGATACTGAAGTGCAATTGGCCAATTTTTTACAAAAATTTGTATCTACCTTGATAAAAATACGTAGTATTTTTAATGATATTGAAGTTATTATTTAATTATGATAAGAATTAAATATTATGAAAGGGTGTTTACTTTTCTTGACATTTACATTTCATGCCTCAATGTTTCACTGAAAGTAACTGGAATAGAGTGGATTAATTGATGATTGAAAAATAAAATTTGATTATTTGTAACACTGACATACATAAAAAAATGTCATAAATTGGAATAAGGAAAAGAGCTACTTGAAACATTAATTCATTCACCAACTCTTTTTTTTATTGAAGAACAAATAGCAATGAGACAGTTTCAAATGAAATTAACAAGAGAGATTCAATAATTAATATATTGCAACTTGTTTTCTTAATGGTTTGTTGTACAAGGTGCATACATGATATTCTACTTACAGACACTATTACAGCAGATGTTTCTAGTCAATGAATTAAGAGAATGTAGCTGCATAGTTATTTTTAAAGCTTAAATATAGCACAGTTTCAATAATTAATACTTTCTACCTCGTTATCTTCCTAGTGGTAGGCCATAGTACTAGAAACCAACATAATATCTTCTCCAAATTCTATTAGTGCTAATCTTCCTTTTCTTAGAATTATGCATAAGTACTGCATAATTATCCTAACTTTACTGTTTATACAAACACATCATGGTTCTTCCTTTGCATCCCCCTTTGTTTATCTAAACCTGTCAAAGATGGGGACTCCATTGTCGTTAAACCATTATACATGTCTGAACATGGGGACATAATCATACACAGTCCAGAAGCCCACAATGATACTTAGTTATCTTAAGAAGTTGTAGAATATCGCAATTTACAGCTCAACTTATTATGACTTCACTTTATATACTTCATTTTTATACTTTTCTGCTGGATGGTTAAGACCGAGATAAAGCAAGACCTATATAACAAAAAATGTACCTTTTGCATCTGATGAGGTCAGTGAAGTCCCCTCAGGGTTTATCTTGTAATCCTGTATCTCATTGTGTAGATCATTTTTCTGTATCATCCATGTGGATGAGTCACAGCCAATGCTTGGCCAGTTTGCTCTCAGTGAGAACCTAAGATAAAGTTTTCTCTCCATTTGACTCTCCCCAGGAACACTAGATCATGAATTGGCTTCTTCTGTAGTTCCATAATCTCCTTGAGCAGAAAATTTGGGGCACAACTGAGTTTCATGATGTTAAGTACAGGTTCTCCTATGTCCTAAGTCTTCACTAACCTTGAAAGGCTAATGCCAAAATGTTGGCTGAACTTGCGGCCCTTCTATTTCTCCTATTGTTGATCTGTAAACTTAGTTTGTTAACCATCCAGAAGAAAAGCTGAAAAGCATATGCTGTTCAGTTTACCTTGACTATCTAAATAAATTCTTTATAGTTGTTGTACATTTCTATTTGTACTTCTCCACTGACTTCTTATGCGAGGGAGACCATATGATATTTGCACACGTGTGCTGGTTTATTTAACTTAAGAGGATATATTCAAGTGGCATCCACTTCAATATAAATGCTTCAAGTTTATCATTCTTTATACCTGAGTAATACTCCATTACATAGAAATACCACATCTTTTCCAACCATTCCTCATGTGATGGACATCTTGTTTGTTTCCAAGATTTGGCTATCACAAATTGTGCTATTATAAGCATAGGTACATATATATCACTATGATATGATGTTTTAAGTTCCTCTGGGAAAGTTCCCAGTAATAGGATAACGGCTTGAATGGGATTTCCAGTCCTACTCTTTTGAGGAGTCACTAAACTGATCTCCACAATGGTTGCATCATTCTACATTCTCACCAGCAGTGGAGAGGTGTTCCCTTTTCCCCACATCCTCTCCAACATTTGTGGTTGGTTGATTTCTTTATGATAGCCATTCATTCTGGAGTGAGATGGTATCTCAGTGTTGTTTCAATTGGCATTTCATGGATGATTAGTGATGTGGGGCATTTTTTCGTATATTTATTCACTTCTTTAATTTTGTCCACTGAGCAGTGTGTAATCATTTCAGATGCCCATTTAAATAATTGGGTCTTTAAATTTGAAGGCCCTAATATGTCTTAGTACTTTATATATTCTAGGCAGCAGACCTTTGTCTGGTTGCTTATTAGTTAGGATTTTTTTTTAAATTTGTGGGTTATCTGTTTACTTTGTTGACAATTTCTTTTGACTTGCAGAAACTCCTCAAGAAGAATTGATCCCAGTAGTTGATTCTTTATAGTGTTTCCCATGCAAATACATGTTTGTTCATGAACTCTACCTGCCCCTACATCTTCAAGAGTTCCTCATACTTTCTTTTCCAGGAGATTGAGTGTTTTTGTTTTCAATGTTTAGATCTTTAATCCATTTTGACATTAGCTTAGTGCACGGTGATAGAGCTGGGTCCAGTTTTAGTTTTTGGCATGTAGAAAACCAGGTTTTCCAGCAGCATTTGTTAAAGAGGCTGTTTTTCTAGGAAACATATTTGACCCCTTTGTCAAAGATCAGGTGGCTGAGTGTGTTTGCAGAGGCCTCTGTACCTTCTAATTTATTGCATTGGTCCTCAGGTGTGTTTAGGTGCCAAAAACATGTTGATTTTATCACGGTGGCTTGTAGTATAATTTCCAGTCAGGAATTGTGATGCTTCCTGCCTTGTCTTTGTTGGCCAGGATTGCCTTTGCTATTCTAGGTTTCTTGTTCCAAATAAATTTTAGGAATTATTTCTCTTGGTCTGGGAGGTATGATGGTGGAGTTTGATAGGGATTGCATTAAATCTGTACAGCAATTTTGGGAATATGGGCTTGTTCACAATGTTGGTTCCAAGGAGTATGGACTATCTTTCCATTTTCTGAAATCCTCTATAATCTCTTTTCTTAGGATATTGTAATTTTCCATGAAAAGATCTTTTACTTCTTTGGTTAAGTGAATTCCAAGATTATTCATTTTCTGTGGTGCTCTTGTAAGAGGTATTGTTTCTATATTTTCTGTCTCAGTGTGTTTGTTATCTAGGTAGAAGAATGCTATTGACTTTTGGTATTGACTTTGTATCCTGCTATGCTACTGAATTTCTTTTTCAATTCTAGCTGCATCTTGGTGGAATTTTTTGGGTCTCACAATTAGAGTATCATGTCATCTGCAAATAGTGATAATTTAACTTCTTTACCTACTCTTATTCTGTTAATTTCTCCTTCTTTTCAAATGGCTATTGCTAATGGTTTCAAATCAATATTGAATAGGAAGAGTGATAGAGGACATCTTTGTCTTGTACCTGATTTAAGAGTAAAAGATTTCAGTTTTTCCCCATTTAGGATTATATTAGCTTTTGTGTTGTCATAGATGGCTTTTATCAAGTTAACTCAGAGTCAATCTGTTCCAATTTTCTGTAGGACTTTGGAGATGAATGAGTGTTGGACTTTGTCAAAGCTTTCTCTGCATCAATTGAGATGATCATGTGGAGTTTACATCTCAGTCTATTGTTGTATTGTTTTCTATCCTTTGACTTTGAGCCTATGAATATCCTTTTGAGTAAAGTGTGTTGCTTGTATACAGCATATTGTTGGATTTTGTTTCCTAATCTACTGTGCCAGTCTGTTTCTTTTAATTGAGTGAATTGAGTCTATTGACGTTGATGGTTATAATAGAAACGTGTTGACTTATGTTTGCCATGATATATACCTGCTGTTATGTACTCCTTTTTATACTGTGCTTAATTTGTTTCCTTCTTGAGTGGGTTCCTTCCGTTCTTATTCATGGAGTTCTGGTCCTTGTGATCTGTCTCTAGAACATGTTTGAGTAGGGGTGGCTTTGTCATCATGAAATTCTTTAGTTGTTCTTTGTTGTGGAAGTATTTTACTTCTCCATCAAACTTGACAGAGAGTTTTGTAGGGTAAAATAATCTGCACTGGAATTTTTTTACATACAGGACTTGAAGAACTTTTCTCTATGCTCCCCTTGCCTTCTTGGTTTGCGCAGAGAAGTTGGCTGTAATTCTGCTGGGTTTTCCTTTGAATGTGATCTGCTTCTTCTCTCTAGAAGCTTTCCGTAGATTATTCTTGTGTTGGATTTCTGTGATCTTGACTATAATATGTCTCAGTGTGTTTTTACTTAGCTGGAGGTTATTTGGTATTCTATATGCTTCGGTTACAAGAAACTTGGTTTATTTCCTCATATTTGGGATATTTTCTGCAATTACTTCTGCCCATATTTTTATATCATTTGTATTGACTCCTTCATTCCCATTGATGCCAATTAATCTTGCATTGTTCATCTTGTTGTCATCTTGCAGTCGATGGATTGATTTTTCCTGTATTCTCATTGTTTTTAAAAGATCTTTCTCACCTTTTTACTAGTTGCACCAGCATCCTTAAGATCTGAAACTCTGTCTTTGCTTTCTTTCAAACAGCTTTGTAGACTCATGATTGAGATTTTTTAGATCTTCTGTGTCTCTTTGACTTCGCTTCATGCATTCTATTTCTTTTCTGTATTGTTCATTGAAGGAATCCATCATACTTTTGATCTCCTCTATTTTTTTTTTTATCAATGTCTTCTTTAGAGGTAGCTATTAATTCTTCTACTGCAGAGTTTCTTCCAAATTGTGTTTCCTCTATATATTTACGGACTTGTTTCTGTATTTCAGGTGCTATGATTTCACAGAATTCTTTTCTGATTTCAGAAATTATTCCTGCTTTGAGTTTCTCATGACCTTTTGGCTGTTGTTTCTTTGCTTGTGATGCTGTTAATTCATAAGTTTCAGCTGGAATAATGTTCTCTGCACTTGTTCTGGGTGGGCATTGGATTTCTTCCATATGTTTCTGGTTTTGATTCATTACTTCAGATGCTATGTATTCAAATATTTGCTTTTTTAATTTTATTTCAGGTGTTAATTCTGGTCTGAGTTCCTCTATACCTTTCTACTGTTGTTCCTTTGCTTCTGTCTCTGTTAATTCATTCATTTCAGCTGATCTAGTGTTTCCACACTTATTGGTGGACTTGAGGCCTGAGATTGCATTTGTCTCCTTGTCCTTGTCATTTTGTATAGCACTAACCTCTGACCTTTGGAGTAGAGTTTTGGTGTATTTATAACATAATGAGATTCGGGTGCCAATCTATTAAGTTTGAGATTATCCAGTTATGCCTGGAGTGGATCTGGCTGTTGTGTTCAGTTTCTTTTTGCTGCAGCTCTTCTGGTACAACTGTAAGCCTGTGGTTACCCTCTGTTTGGTCAGGGGAGCACTGGGGAGGGCACAGAAGCTCTCCCTCACTCACTCCAGGGCATGTGGGGGTGGATCGAATGCCGGGAGAGTCACTCAAGTTCTCCCTCCCAAGGTAGGTTTCAGGGCAGGAGCTCTGGGGAGTTGCCAGGCAGGCCTGTCTGGGGTGTCTCAGACAGGTTTCTGGCTAGGATGTCTTGTGGCCTGAGGCTCTGGATGGCACAGAGCGCACAGGTAGAAGCCAAAGGCTCTCCAACACATTCACCAATCCATACTTGCATGGATCAGGTGGCCAGAGAGTTGGAAAAGTTCTCACTTTCTCAGCGGATTTGGGGACCTGGGGCTTCAGGTAGTGCGGTGCACAGGGAGAAGCCAAAGGCTCTCCCTCAGACTCACCACACACTCACCAATCCGGGATACTGAGACAGTCAGGAAAATTCCCACTCACTCATGCTTGGGGGCAGGGGCTCTGGGAAGTTACATGCAAGTCAGCACTGGTGTTTCAGGCCAGTCACTCGTCCTTACCAACTCTTTAAAAAGTACCTAGATTGTTTATTTTGCTCAGTCAAGTGTCTGGATCTATTTCTGTAGAAACTAAATTGTAAACACTTTGAGAATTGTGGACTCTCATGTCTACCCCAGCAATTCAGCTCAGCTCTTATAACATTAAAGCAACTATAAATAATATGTGCAAAAATTGAGTGTAACTATGTTGTGGTGAAATTTTATTGTAGATCCTGTTTCAATTTTATATAATTTTGCATAGCACAAAATTTTGTTCTTGTTTAAACAGATCTAAACCTTATGAAAATGTAACAACTATCCTTAGAGTTTCTCTATACAAAAATAGGCTGACAGAATTATTTACCTCACAAAATATAATTTGCCACCAACCTATCTTGACAATTTATTTCAAAAGATATTTTAGGTTAATCAAGACAGTAATAACACAGATAACAATACCATAAATACTGCTATTCAATGAGTAAAATATAGTTTTCTGTTACAGTTAATAGAAATTATGCTTTAAAATACAAGATTATAACTTAAACCTCTGTTTGACAAGATGACAGACTTAAAATGGCAATAGTTCCATTCAAGTACTAAGAATTCCTATTAATGGTAAAATATGAAATCAAATGGTCTTTAAAAATTCCCACATTGTGAAATTTAGGGTTTTTGAAAATTTTCCCTAAGGTCTGTGTGACTGTTTACAGGAAGTTCTGTCTTGGGATAGTATAACAATTCCTTTTGTATTTTTAATTACAAAATCAGTTTATTCATTCAGCGGTCCTAAACTTTTTATTCAGCACGAAAAGTTTAATGCTATTTTGCTCCAAATTTCTGAACTCCTTGGGATTCCCAGTTCCTTTTTCCTTAGAAAACACAAAATTATTTTTCAACGTATATCCTTCAGATAGTGGATTGTCATTGAGCACTTTAGTTTTTTAATTTTTTATTCATCTTAATGAGAAAATAAAATAGCACCTAAATAGTTTTTAAAAAGGTTAGTAGGACAGTTATACTAATTAATTCATTGTACATTGTTCTCTTCATAATAGTTATTCAGAAGACAAGATGCAGACAGGATATCTTGTCTAAACAATATTAATACAAACCTTTCTGCTCATTGAATGAAGAGAAAGCTGTATATCTATCCTAAATATTTTTTATGCATATATATTTTTTTCACTAAAAGTGGTCCTTTATTTATGTCCCCCTTTTTTGTTTTGTTTTGTCAGAGATGAGTGTTCCATTGCTCTTAGACACGCTCTATTTGGAGAAGTCTTGAGCACTTTGTATTTCAGAAAAATACAAAGGACAATTGAAATGTTAAAATAAAATCTAAAATGTTATAAATGCTAAAATTTCTAGAAATAATTGTAAATTAACAATCCTGAATAGAGAAAGTATTTAATTACACATAGAGAACAAAAAAATATATAAATTTGTAAAATTTTAAAAGGTAGAATATTTCAGTGATGACTCCTACAAAAATACATTATTTTATCTCCTATATGTTTATTTTTTATTTCAAAAAAGAAGGCACATACCATACAACAACTCTATGTTCTCAGGAATTCTCTGTGCTTTTTCTTGAGAGTTAGGAATTAATTAACACGTTAATAATTGCAAACAGATTCTCATACCCTGCGATTACCAAATTTAAAGATTTAAATATTTAATTTAAAAATTTGTCTTTGAAGTCAATACATATTTTTATTTGAAACCCATGTAATGTTAACAAAAGTTATTAACATAATAATTTATCTTTTAAAATAACTTCAGATTTAAATTAGTTTAAATAGTCAGAAAAACCTCCATTAATAGTATGCATACTACTTATTGCTGGGCATTGTGGTGCACACCTCTTATCCCAGCACTTGGGAGGCTGAGGCAGGAAGATCTTTCTGAGTCTGCGACCATTCTGGGCTACACTGTAAGCCAAGGCCAGCCTGAACATACTGAGACCCTGTCTCAAAAAGACAAAGCGAGGCATATCAAAGCAAAACAAATAGCACACATAATTCCTATAAACTTCTTAAACAGGCTTTTCAAATGTTGGCATCCACTTTCACGTTAATAATCTCTTCCTGTCATTGTGAATCATTATAATTTCTTTTCATCATTTTAAAAGCAAATGAACAGCAACAAAGATATGGTGAGAAAGAGAAAATTTATTATTTGGTGAGTTTATAATAAAAAATATCTTCCCATAAAATAGCTATTGGTAAAAGAATAAAAAAATTTGTATCAATTCAAAAAAATTACATTATATGTAGTTTATTCACAGGTATTTAAGGCAATGGGACAACCAGTGTAAGCAGAATTACAAACTATGACCATAAATGGTAAAGTGCTTGATAGTTCTACATGAACAATATCCCAAACATTTGTGAAATAGTATCTTTAATATATAAACTTGACCAAGGAGTACATAAAGAATTAACAAATTAATTTGCCAAATATGGAAGACCTACATTATGGCATGAAATAAAGAGACATTCAAAGTACGATTATGATTCATTGAAACTATTAACAATAAATTAAAATAAAATAAAAATGAAAAGATGCTGAAAGAACAAATATATTATATCCAAAAGAAATCTAAAATAGTTCAATATTTTAGAACTAGACAATATATAGACGTAGGAGCAGGTTCTCATTTTGTTGAGACACATTGAAAAAATTCCAAAGTGATATTCTGATTAAATTCCACACCCATATTATTTATAGAATAATGGTTAAGGAATCCTAGGCAAGCAATACTTCTAGCAGATAAAATTATATATCTTGTTATAGCACAAGGCAGCTACAAAGTTATGGAATAGCATCACATAAAATAAAATTTTAGAAACACAAAACTAAAATGAATACAAAGCAAAAGTTGTATCATTAAATGTATTCAACAGTCCTCTAGAGAGTTTATTTAGTATCTTCGAATTGCTATAAAAGCAAATAATTTCAAGTAAATACAACCATTTCATTGGGAAGGGGAAACTTATGTATCTGAAGATTGAATTTAGTGACAGTTTAATTCATATTATTATATCATGAAGGCAAGGTATTAAAATGACATGCTATATGTAAAATAACTGCAAAACTCACAGCAAAATAGATTAATAGAAGAAAACAACCAGGCCAGAAACTGAAAAATACAGATAATAATCTTTTGTGTATACTGAAATTCACTTAGAGGTAAAGATTTCACTTCCAGGTAAATTTTTAGGGAAAAGTAAATTTACATGGATTGCTAACTGAGGTGTAAGTTGATCAGTATATGGGGATGCACTGAAACAGATAGTATAACAGATGCTTAATTGCAAGGAGTAAGATTTGACAACATCAGAAAAACTTATTTCATTTCATACAACTCTATGGAAGATTCATGGACAAAAACCATACACTTCCTTGAAAATTTTATACTACTTATCTTGCATGCTCCCTCTTTGATAGCTTGCTCTCACAATATGTTCTACGTTTTGTTCACATGATCCATTCACTTATTTAATATTATAGAGGAAAACCACTAATTTGATTTGAAACTGTTTCATTGCTATTTGTTTCTCAATAGAATTATGGGAAAAAAAAAGAATACCTCCACCCCCCACCCCATAACTGGGTAGTACCATGCAGAGACTTTGTTACATATGTCACATGGTTGGACATGACAAGTCGAGCCATCAGACCTGCTCCATTGATCTTTAATACTGAAGATGTCTGGCAAGAAATTGGAATAATAGGAATATTGACAATGAGTTGCTGCATTTCCACAATCAAGGAGACAGAAAATAAAAAGCAGAGGAAGCCGAAAATGGCAAAATAATGTTTAGATCATGTTAGATAAGCAATAGTGTGAATAATGTCTCATCAAAGTGGCTCAGATCAACAGACAGGGGCATAAATATTAGACATTTTGATTTCTGAAGCATAATATTAAAGGATTTAAAACAAAGATAACATTTCAATAAAATATCAATGAAGAAAGGGGGAAAAAAACCTTTCACAGTGTCTCTAATTTCCTTGAACAATATCAATAAGCAGGGACCAGGGGAGATAGCTCAGCAGTCTAAGTGCCTGCTTTGCAAGCTCTGGGACCCAGGTTTGAAACCGAGTACCGATCCCTGGTACTGCATGTTGAGCAGGCCCTGTGCTGTGTTGGCCATGTAAATGGGGCATGGCCGCGCATAGTGAGAGATGCCTTGTGAGAGCCTGTACCAATTAATTAATTAATTACTTTTGAAAAACTTAAATATCAATAAGCATATACTAGAAAAGGGTCATCTACAGAACCACAAATAGCAATGTGAAAAATAGGAAATAATAAATGAGCACTTGAAATCCTTGCTGTGTTATCCAAGGAAATGCAAATAAAAATAATATTCTTTTAATTATGTACAAAAATATCTACTTACATAAAGATAGAAAGTATTCACACTAATCAGTAAATCTGTTTTTAAATGATAGAAATACATTTTGGTCTAGGATAAGAACTACAAAAATTTAATTGATTGAGTGATGAAAAAATCTATGGACAATAATTTTGATGCATAGGAGAAGAATATTGGATCCCTATTTAGAGTAAAAAGTTATTTTGCAAATAAAAGGTTCACAAATGTCACATCACTGAAAAGGTTATCATTTAGTTTATAGTATAGGGGCTTTGTACCTTGTAAATTCTGAACTACTTTATGATATATATTGAAATATATTAAGTTAAAAACTCAAGAAACAAAGCAGTACATGATTTTCACATATTGAAACACACTACCTCTAATTCTTAGAAATGGATAAGAAATGTATATGTTTTATTTTTTGTGTGAGTGTGTCAAACTATATGTGCCCCCAGCCATCACTTATTTCTTCCAATTTCCCTGGAAACATTACAACAAAATGTCAAATCTTTCCTATTTTAACAATAAGTCAAAATGGTGGCATAATCTTCAACTGACCTTTTCTAACGCTCAATTTTTCATTTTCCTATGGAAAATATCTATTTCTTCATCCAGATTTACCCTTTAGTTTTAATTCTCATCCATTCAAATAAATGACTATTTTTATGACCTTGAACATAAATAACTCAGAGTTTAGATTCCTCAGTTCAACCTTTTATAATTTAAAATACTAAGTGAAATCAAACATTTCTTGGCTAACTTTTACAGAGATAGTTTGTAATAATCCTGAGTGTTGATGCATGACCGGGGAGAAATTTAACTACAGCAGTTATACTTTATGACATGACTCATTCCATATTGCTTAATATGACACATCTCTTAAAGGTAATACTTGGTTTAAAACAACAATGACTTTTCCTACTTACCTGACAATAGAATAATACGTCGTGAGATAAAATTGATTCTGAAAAATTTCTCTGGCAGCTGAAATATATCATTTCATGTTCTTATTATACAATGTTTCCAATACTACATTAAAGAGTATACTTACGAATTATTTAGTATATGGTACACATCAATTTTACATGAAAGCTTTAACTTCTATGAAACATGTGATTAGAAAAATTAATTTACTACAATTTTCTTTTCAATAAGAGAAAAGCAATGAAAAAACAATGATGTCTACTGCAATCAATTTCTTTTGAGAGGTTGATAAAGACATAAAAGTACGAACTTTTTCCACAATAAGGAATAACTTTGCATATAAATATGTTATCTAATAGTAGAATTCTATTGTTTAAGTTATTAAATTTCCCTTAACTAGAGAATGGACATACCTTTTATGCAATAAGCATACATAATGATTTAATTTTTTTCTTGAAGTAAGCTAATAAATCATTTTGGTGTACTTGAGCCTATTCATTTTTTATTTGACCTTCATAACTCTTTAAAGTTATTGTTATGTGGGAGTGTTTTTAGAATTCTTCTCCTTATTTTTCTGACTATTTTAATGTTAAATTTTTTCCAAACAGCATGTATACTTATGAAAGAAAACTTTGTCCTTTCTGTGTTTCAATCTTATTACTTAACACAATGTACATAATATGTGTGCCATGATGTTAGTTTCATAAATTAATTAAGATACAAGAAAATAAAATACATCCATACTCAGCTAATATCATCCTTACTATCTTGAAAAGATGATCATGTAAAATTCTCACAATTTTATTAAATATAGGAGATAGATATTTCTAATCCAAATAAAATAGTGCCAGATAAATGTGCAAATCAGAAAATAGACCACTTATGGAGGATTCTCTCTTTATTCAGGTATCCTTTTTGGTTAAAGTTATAAGGATTTTTATTAAAAATTCTAGTAGACTCAATCTCTTAAGTTTTAGTATGAGTGAATAAAAAAATTTTTTAAGGTAGAACAATTAAGATTCTTTTCTTATTTGCCAATGGATAAAGAATCATTCCAAGTGAGCAGAATAGGGTAGCCAAAGCTAGTTCCATACAAAACAGATTAATGTAATTCTTTTTTCCACAGTGTTAAAAAATTCAAGCAAAAATATTTTTAAGAAATTGGTGAACTATACCAAAGCGATAAAATTTGCTATAAAACACAAATCATTTGCAAACAAGAAGTAAACACAGTGACAGAGGAAGAAGTTAGGGACAAGAGGGTAAGAGATGAAGGAGAATGAAGATTTGTTAGGTACCTACACCAACTCTCCATTCTGAATATAATCTCTATATAGTGCAAACATGACTCATAAAACTGTAACAGGGAAAAAAGGTTCATACTTTATAGAAAGATAACTGAAAATCATCATAAATTGTATTGTATGGTCTGTCATAAAACTGTAGAACTGCCAGACCACACTATAGGAGTAATCTTTGGAGTATGGAATTGATGAAACAATTTCATATATGTTATCAAAATCATAATCCAATAAATTCAAAAAAAGTAACTCAGACTTTGTCAAACTAGGAAAAACAATTTTGATTTGTAACTGACCCTATTAAGAACATGAGAGTCAAGGTACCACCTGGTTGAAAATATCTGCATATTTATCAATTATTAATACCTGCATAAAATGCACATTCAAAGCTGAAAATAAATAGTATAATACATTTGGGCATTAAGTAATAGTCATATTGATATTTTATGAACAAGAATGTACAGATGTAGAGATGGGCAGATAGCTCAGTGGCATAAGCGCAGCCTGGCAAGTGCAAGGTCCTGAGTTTGATCCTTGGTACTGCAAAACGTAAAAAAAAAAGAATGTACAAACATAAGACAAAAAGATAAAAGCTTTTCAGCTTCACTAGGAGTTGAATGACAGCTAAGTATACAATCACTGACACAATTAAAAAGTGAAAAAGAGAAACACCACCAAATTCTGGCAAAAGGATGCACAAATTGGGCCAACTGGTATGCACCAGAGAAAGACACTCTCTGCAAGTTATGATCCAACCACTAGAACATAGCAATGCAAGGAAGACAAAAAGGAGGGCAGTGGGCCTCCTGGGCCCAGGAATGATCCTGGGTGGGCACAGAGAGAAACTTCAATGAAGAAGTAGGAGGTAGCTGGCAGAACCACATACCTCAGTCGAGACTCACTTGTGTGGGATGAGTGCTTCAAACCTGCAAACATGTGACATCTGGCAACATCAGAGTCCTTGACAGAGTGATGCAGAGGTGGAATGGAACAGTGGATGACAAGGACTGTACTCTCAGGATCTGAGTGTTGAGGGCTCAGTCAACCCTCAACAACAGGGGGAACAATTGGCTGGGAGACATCTTGAAGAGTGCTCTACTGAACTCAGAACACAGGCAGCTCCTGGGCACATCTAGCTGGGTTCCAGCCCATAACTGGTATGCTGCTTGCACACCAGAAAGGATCGTATTTTAGCCCCGTGACAAGATTTTGCTGAGCTTCAAGGAAAATAAAGCTAAAGACTCACTGAGATTATTCATTACCCTGCTATTGATCACTTGTGGACAAAATCAACACAGATCTGGACTCTGTCCCACACATTGCCAGCACTTCCTAGGTGTTGACTTTTTATTTTCGTTTTTCCACTTTTTCATTTTTTTCTTATTGCTATACTTTTCCTTATTGTTTAATCTTGTTTTTATGAGTGTAAACATGTTTTTTGTGGCTTTTGTTTTGTTTATCCTTTTAGTTCTTCCTTCTTTCTTTTCCTCCTGTCTTCTTGTGGCACCAGTTTCTCAAAGTTGGTGTGATCCACATTTGGTTTCAAACTTTGCTTCAAATATCTTCCTTTTCTGTCACTTCTCAATGTATTCCCCCCAACATTTTCTAAATTTTCACCCATTTATCTTCAAATTCCCTATGGAAACATTAAAAATTTACTGTAACATTTTTGACAGTGTTCACTTGTAGAATAAAAATGATTACAGAAACTAACCACAAACTAAACAGATGTTGCAATGATGAAAAGAAACATCATTCAGGATTTGGAGGCAGAATTATTTCCTTCCACAGGCACTGATTGGGATCACTCCCGAAACATCAAGCCCTGGTCTCTGGTGGTCTAGGGCTTATGGGAGATAAGCGAGTATGAAATAAAGAGGGAGAATAGCTTGCCAATTAGAGATTGGCTCACATAAAGTGCCTGTCATGACCAGTTATGCATTACACTGAACAGCCATTTCTAAGACATCGGAGCAACAGGGTGTGCAACAGAAACTATTACCTGGGCAACTGCATATTTTGCCTACTAGGAGATTTGATAAAGACAATATAAGGACTGTCTTTGTTTACTCCACCTGCAACTCTGTTTTGTGCCCTGCCAAGTATTTAGGGATCTTTGTCTCTAAGCATTATATTTTTTAAAGAATACAAAATGGTAAAAAAAAAAAAAAAAAAAAAATCAATAACATAAGCATTAAACATGCTAATAGGAATTTGTCAATGATTATTGATTGCATAATGTTATCTTCAAATTGTTGGAGCCAAAACCACACAACTAATCCAGGAGCCAAACATCTCTCCAGAGGGGCACAACAGGTTCACCTCCAAGGGATGCAGCAGGAAGAGCTGAGCACAGTATCAGACCCAAGCGGGGTGCAACTGGACGAAATCAAACTTAGTAGATCTGCACCCAAATTTTAGTAGGTGCTAAGATTATAACTGCACCAAAGCTCTACACCAAAAGTCAGAGGACAGTGCTATATAAAATGAAAAAGAAAAGGAGAAAAAGGCAATCTCAGGTCAAGAGCCCACCCAGAACAAGTGCAGAGGAAGCTAGCACAGCTGAAATGTATGAATTCATAGTGTTTAAAGTAAAGAAGTGACAGCAGAAAGGTATAAAAGAACTTAGATCAGAATTATTCTCTGTAATAAAAAAAGAAATCTCTGAATTAATAGCTTCTGAAGTAAAGAATCAAATGAAGAAACATACAGAGGAAAATAGATCAGAAATGATCTGTGAAGTAAAAGAACTAATAACTGCTTCTCAAGAAGACACTGCCAAAAAAAAATAGAGGACATTAGAAAAGCGATGGATTCCTTGAATGAATAATACAGGAAAGAAGTAGATAGCTTGAAGTACAGTCAAAGAGATATAGAAGAACTTAAAATTTCAATCACAAGCTTGAAAAACATTTTGAGTGAAAGTAAAGATAGAGTTTCAGCTATTGAAGATGCTGTGACAGCTAGTGAAAAGGTAAGAAAAGATCTCTTAAAAACAACTAGGATGCAGGAAAAATAATTCACCATCTACAAAATGATGCAAAGTTGAAAAATCTGAGACCAATAGGCATCAATGAGAAGGATGTAGTCAACACAAATGATATAAAAAGAATAAGGGCAGAAGTAATAGCAGAAAGCTTCCATAACATGAGGAAACAATTTGACATTCATGTAACCGAAGCACACAGAACTCCAAATAACTTCACCAAATTAAAAATACACTGAAGGGCCGGCGGTATAGCTCAGCGGACTAAGCGCTTGCTTAGGTAAGCGTAGCGGCCAGGGTTCGATGCCTGCTTCCGCTTGCCACACCAGCCCCGCCTTCAGGTGCTCTGAGCCGGCGATAGAGTCCGGGTGTGGTGGCACGCGCCTGTAAACCCAGCAGAAAGCAGGAGGA